>JBAMJV010004069.1:0-151570 GCA_037951105.1 Echinarachnius parma
TCGCCCACAGAGCCATGCAGAGAGGGGTTTCAGTTTTGTTTTCAAAATATTTCGGCAGGTGGTCTAGGCTGCTAAAAAATGTTTTTCCCGGTGTAAGAACCTGTCTACGCCACTGGCCCTGCAGATGCCCTCACCGGCAACCCCCCCCCCCCCCCCCCCATGATTAAATGAGAGGTACGTATGACAGACATCCTTATACCCCTTTAATGTATAATTTATAAACGCGTGTTAAGTCTATGGGAGTATTTTTCTATGATTTTGGCTAAGGGGAAGGGGGTCAGATATGTTCCGATTCGGGTGCTATAAACCAAAATTACCTCATATGACCTCTCGGCTGGTAGTAGCTGGGTATATAAGCTATCGATTTCAGAAGAAATTAAAAAAATAAAAGTGTTTTTAGCGTTCCGGAATGGGTTATTTCGGCAGACTATAAATGTATTTATAAACGCGTGTTAAGTCTATGGGAGTATTTTTCCATGATTTTGGCAAAGGGGAAGGAGGTCAGATATGTTTCCGATTCGGGTGCTATAAACCAAAATTACCTCATATGACCTCACTAACCTTGAAGGTTTTTTTTTTTTAAATATCATTATTGAAAATCAGGACATCGAATTTTTAAAAAACTGCAGTTGGCTGGTTATGCTACATGACCGTCATTATCATCTAAATATTTCGGTACAAAAAAAAAGTAGGGCTTGCTCCGATTATGAATAAAAAAAATTGTAAACTAAGGAGACATCTTTGTGAGCATTCTCTCTAAATTTCAGACATTTCCGATCATTTTTGAAAAAGTTATGACCATTTTCTGAATTATCAATTTTTGAAAATTGTCAAAATTGTCAAAAAAATCACGAAATGTCTTGTTTCTGCAATTTCTCAAGAACCAAATGATCAATAGTCACCAAACTTGGTATATATATGTATCTTGATAGGCCAATGATGTGCTGTGAGTTTAGGGTCATGAGGTCAAAATTCAAAGGTCACAGGTCAAATTTCCACGAAATGTACCTTTTGCGTCAATACGAATTAAGGCGGATGCATGTGCTCCAAGTTAAGTTATTTTCTCAGTCAATTACTTGAATTATGTAATTAATTCTACATATTTCCGTTAATTATGAGTTGCTGGTCATTTCTATATGTCTTATTTAGTGACTTCTCCATTTTCAAGAGAGAAATTTACAAGCTAAGACAGGGTATTTTTTCACGCTGATTTTAATGTCGAGAAACATTTCCAAGTTACGTCGTAGCGGGAGTACTATTCAATATTCATCCGCGCAACACAATACATTGTTGTATATTAATGCATGATGCCTCTTGGCAGTCACAGCAAACTTACAAGCCGCCGCGATGATAAACTAGTACAAAGCTAGCCAATTAATATTTACTAGTAATCACTGGCGTAAAGCACAGTTCGGAAGCACAATGCATTGGGGGGTCGAGCAATTGTTCACAAACCGTTTGTGAACAATTGCTCGACCCCCCAATGCATTGTGTTTTCCGGACAGATTTACGCCAGTGCTAGTAATTGAATGACAAAAGTGTTAAAATTAATGGGAAAACCTATTTTTGTTTTCATTGATATTTTTTTTTCATTCCTGGCATACAAACAATAAAAAATATTGAACACAGTATACTTTTTTCAATCAGCAGATCAACATAATAATATTATTATTATACAGCGTTTGATTTTACATTCAGATCAAATACAATTAAAGGGATAGTTGAGTTCTGGTAAGGAGAGTACAGTTTTAGTGAAACTGAATTTTAGTAACCAAAACCTGCATCATTACATTACAAAATAATAGTTATAACTAGAAAGGAACACAACATTACAAATGACGTAGTAAAGATCATGTTATCATTCAAAAAGAGCCGTTAAAACGTAAGAGGGCGCTCTCTAAACACTCATCGGTTTCAACCATTTTGAATAAAATATTGTGCATGTGATGCTTTGTTGAAATAGTGATTAGATAGAGAAATAACCAACAACTATTTAAATACCTATTTTGTAACTTTTTGAAAAGAGGAAGCATATTTTTTGAATTTTTAACGGCTGGTTCAAAATTCTCTAATAAACCCGGGCCCCGGGTTTATTACAAATTGTTATATTTATGGATATTTCAGCCGTTTCTGAACCGATTTTGATCAAACAAAGATGATTTTATTGTTTAAATATTATGCTCTTTCAAATTTTACACTCAGTTTTTCATTACCTCACAAACCAATTAAGTAGTCTAGCGCCCTCTCTACCAAAACTCAACTTTCCCTTTAACTTTTACATAATATATTGTAACATTTAAATTATTGCAAAATAATTGACAATAATAAAGATCAGCATGAATGAAGAATTACAATTTAAAACACTTTCAATTTAAATACAATTTTCTATTTATAATATTTTACTTAGTGATATAATGTGTTATTTTGCCATTTTTCTTATAATATACATGTCCTTGAATAATGGTCAATTTGACCACCTTAAACCACATGGACCGGGTCAAGCTAACCTATTCTGGGTTCCACATACCATGCTTGACCACTTACGATAGGTGGCTGCCCGGTCCATGTGGACAAGGGCACTTTGGGGCGTTTATTTTAGAGATGTGTTATTTTGCCATTTTTCTTACAATATATATGTCCTTGAATAATGGTCAATTTGACCACCCACATGGACCGGGTCAAGCTAACCTATTTTGGGTTCCTCATAAAAACTTAATAAACCATAGCCTAATAACCATGGTAATTTCGGCAGTTCAACTGAAAACAAACACCCGGCACAGGTCTGGACCAAAAAAACACAAACACACACACACACACACGCACACGCACACACACACACACACACACACACACACACACACACACACACACACACACACACACACACACACGCACACACACACACACACACACACACACACATACACACACCGTCGCAATTATTCTCTTTCCATTGAACATAAGCATAGCTTGAGAACAGCGAATTTTCTATACTAGAGCTAGTCATGCGCTAGGCCTAGGTGAAGCTAACCCCGGGGCCCCGCCCCCCCCCCCCCCCCCATCTCTCCGCTCCAGCCCCCCGCCCCCCCCCCCCCCCCCCGGGTCCCCACCGCCCCCGCGCGAGCGCGGCTAGTACAACGCGCGCACGGCTAGTGCAATATGCACCGTGTTCAGTGTGCACTCGCACTGCTGTGCGTGCGCGCGCGCTCGCACACGTACGTACGCGCGCACACGTAACACCTGTCGATAATTTATCGAAAGGTCCGTAACCCAGATTACGAGATTATAATCTAGACCCCATATTATGATGCCTGCTTGCCGAATCTCGTTCGATAGGTTATCGAGCCTGTTTTGAAAAACAGGTGATAATTTAGATAGATATGGTACATTTATCGATCAAAAAGCGTTCCGCGCTTATTTCAACATGATCGATTGTAAATAGATATATTATTTTCGAATAAAATTTATTCCGAATTCTCACAGCAAATTATCAAAATGATAATTAAAAAATACAAAATAATTGATGTGATGAAAATAAGCAGTACACAGTAACTACAAATTAGATACATAATCTCATATAATATAAAACAAATTGCTCTTTTAAAATTAAATTTATCATTTTGGTGTGGCAAGATTGGTAGAGCGTGCGCTTTCCAATCGTGAGATCCCGAGTTCGAACCCAGTGTATGTATGTCATTTTCATTTTCATTTCTATTTCATTTTATTTTTCATTTTGATTTCATTTTCATGGGACTGCCAATGAGTTTGGTACGTGGAGCTAATTAATAATTATATCATTATCATGATCGATTGTCAATACAGATCGATTATAAATAATCATCGATTATCATATCGATTACGAAATATCCCTAAGTCCGGCAAGCTAGCTTGCCGGACATGGTTACTTTTGTTAAGCTTGACGACGGGGAGCCATACGTCATGCGCATAATTATTTGCATACATTACCGAAGCGGTCTAGTAGAGACAGCCCCTCTGTGAATTCATTTAGACGTAAGTATAAACTATTGCTTCGGGCAAACGCCGCTAACCAGTGAATGTTAGTAGGTAACCTAGCAAATGTATGGTGTGTGTGCGTCTGTCCATGTGGGTTTCTCTGTATGTGTTTACACGAAACAGTATTCCTCTTTGTATGTACATTGTAACTGATTGATTTGCATGTTACGTTTCTCCCAGGGGACTTTTAACCTCTATAAGCTTATTGTTATTGCTTTTTGGGTTAATGTATACACCAACGTTCGATATTTGTACCTGTATTTTACTGTGAATGTAGGACCCCTGATTTGTAATAATAGTTCGTATTTACATAGCGCTTGAAAGCCTCTAAGCGCTCTTATTATCACCCCTGGGAGTGGTTCACAAAGATCCTAATTGAACATGTGAGGTTTATTTTAGCCGAAATGTAATATAGGTTTTCCCATGCATTTTAACACTATTGTCATTCAATTTCATTAATTCGTCATTCAAATTCGTCCCGAGGAACCACCAGAGCGGAAATCCCAACTTCAATTTCGTCTTTTGTCGATCAATTTCGTCAAAGATCACACAATTTAGTCATTGGGCACACATTGTTCGTCAATTGCAAATCAAATTCGTCGGTCACAGTTGTTGAACACATAAAAGCGAAAGCAATTTCTATTTATGTGAATTAGGACGTCCAGTTATTTCGAATATGATCGGCCCTTCATAAGTTGAAATTTATTGTTGAAGGCTGCTGCGTGGGCTGCTGCAGGTCGTCGCAAGCATCGTGTGGCTATACAGGGTGTCCCAGAAAGAATGCAACACCTACGATCTTTAATTTCATCAACATCATCGACCAAATGTCATTGTTTCTTGTTTGATTGGGTAGAACATTCTGAACTAAACAGGAAGGGAAGACATATACGATGAATTGGCACACAATCTTTTTACTACAATTCATTAGTAAATATTTTGATATCCTGAATAATTGTAAACTTCAATTGTAAAGTTGTTTACTGAGACTACGAAAGCCTTGATTTAGTTTGTTTACATTATACACGCATTGATTAAGGGTATCATAATATTAAAGATAAAACACAAAAAAACGTTAAATTCTAAGTATTTAATATTAAAATAGTATAAACTTCTTAATTATGATCGATCAACTCATCATTCCTTGTAGTAATCGATGGTAACATTGTCATTCGAAGGATAATATACATTTCAAATAGGGGTGTTAAAGAGACTTAAGTAACATTGTCCAAATCCTCAAAAATACAATTGAAATTCTAGCGGTTCCTTCACACATTGTTATATCCTTATTAACAAAATAGCATGAGAAAGGTTACGCTTTTTTCAAATGTCTCTTTCGTTAAAGGGACATTCCCTCTTTTGCAAGCCAAATTTTAAAAGTTGCAGTCTTATCTGAAAGAAAATGTCATTTAATAGCATGCCTGAAAAAATTAGGGCTTGAAATCTCTTTTTCGTGGAGTTATAGACCTAAAACTAAGTACCACAACGCTATGCGTGAACCCCCCGTGACCCGCTCACATATATAAGAATACCATGACCGCACACTAGGCAAAATATGTTGGCTTCACAATACCTTTACAAGAATAAGTACAATATAGTTCTAATATATAATATTAAATCAGTTAAACTCTTTTATTGACCGATACATAGTCTGATGGAGGGACGCATTCGTTTTTCATTCCTAGAATCAAAATTATAGGGCTGTTCGATCTGATTTGTGTGTGTGTGTTTCATTCACCCACATCCTCCAACTGGAAACTGTTCAGACGGTTTGTAAATGATATTAACGATTTGAAGTTTTTAGATGTCAAATTATCCAATGGATCGTCAGGAACGTGTATGAAGAGAGTCCAATGAGTTATTTGAGTGAATGTCACTCACTCTGCATTTCTGTTCATTACTCGGCCATATAAAGTCCATTAAAGGGCAAGGAAATCCAAGCAAAATGTTGCTTTCATAGTCTTAAAGGGAAAGTTGAGTTTTGGTAGAGAGGGCGCTAGACTACTTAATTGGTTTGTGAGGTAATGAAAAACTGAGTGTAAAATTTGAAAGAGCATAATATTTAAACAATAAAATCATCTTTGTTTGATCAAAATCGGTTCAGAAACGGCTGAAATATCCATAAATATAACAATTTGTAATAAACCCGGGCCCCGGGTTTATTAGAGAATTTTGAACCAGCCGTTAAAAATTCAAAAAAATGCTTCCTCTTTTCAAAAAAGTTACAAAATAGGTATTTAAATAGTTGTTGGTTATTTCTCTATCTAATCACTATTTCAACAAAGCATCACATGCACAATATTTTATTCAAAATGGTTGAAACCGATGAGTGTTTAGAGAGCGCCCTCTTACGTTTTAACGGCTCTTTTTGAATGATAACATGATCTTTACTACGTCATTTGTAATTTTGTGTTCCTTTCTAGTTATAACTATTAGTTTGTAATGTAATGATGCAGGTTTTGGTTACTAAAATTCAGTTTCACTAAAACTGTACTCTCCTTACCAGAACTCAACTATCCCTTTAAATAGATTAAGAAGAATAATCTCTGAAAGTTAGAGCATAATCGGGCAAGAAACAAGAAAACTACGGGTCTTTGAAGATGTCCAAACCCAAATTGGCAACGCACACTGATAACTGTGTGGACAACTCCCCATATGTTCTGTACACAAAAGTTCCCTTTTGTACATTTTTCTTCATAGTCACATTTTTTCATTCCCCCAACTCATGATATGTTATATAGAAGCATTCTACAAAACATATTTCGAACTCGAACATAAATTTTGAGAAAATTTAACAAAATTGAAATTTTGTGTACAAAATGTATGGGGGATTGTCCACAACTTTGCCAGAGTGCGTTGCCAATTTGAGTCACTCAAAGAAATACATTGCTCTTTTCAAAGAGCCATAGTTTTTTTTAATTTCTTGACCGATTGTGCTCAAATTTTCAGGGACTATTCATTATATCAAGTGTATTATAGTGCATACAACAATTTGTCTGGATTGCATTGTCCTTTAATAATTTCCCACATCACCCAGTGTAGACCATAGAGTACCGAAATAGTGACGTTACATTCTTTTGTTAGTGCATAGTAATGGTTCTAAACAAGTTGGCGTTGGAGTTGGGCCTTTGGAACTGGGTTGGATCTGGATCTGAAATGTCTGGCTTGCCTGACATTGTTTAGAACCATTACCCATGGCAATGAATAGCTGTGACGTCACACTTCGGCACTCTATTGTGTACAGATTTTACTGAAATATACATGTTCCAACCACTCATCACCTTTCAGCACGCGTCAATAGACCGCGATCTGTAATGTATACAAATAATATGCGTATGACGTCAGACTCCTCGTTGGCAAGCTTAACAATAGTAACTAGGTCCGGCAAACTTAGCTTGCCAGACCTAGTTACTACTGTTAAGCTTGCCAACGGGGAGCCCTACGTCACACGCATATTATTTGCATACATTACAGAAGCGGTCTATTACAGAGCTAAGTTGCTATTAATAGCCGGTCACATTTCAACGGATTGCGCAAATTTATGTCAAACGGAGAGCTAAATTTTCCGTCCGTTCTGTACGTTCCTTGTCCGGTGATGTACGTTGTTCTATGTTTTGTACATGAAGCAATGGAGATGACTTTCATCACAGGATAATTTAATTTCGCAAAATGTCTATTCGTTGGGCATACGTTTCCGCGCGATATCCGTTGATATCTCCGTTTTACATCCTGGCCTAGGCAATTTCACCAAAGCGTGCCTAAAACGCGCTGGTAAGCCAAGACTAGCGCCTGCTGTATGCGATACAATTTCTATGCATCAACTCTGGGACCCTGTGATATGATATCGATCTAGCTAAGACAAGTCCAAGGCCGAGGGTGACCATTAATTAGTGGCCGATCTCGATGCGGACTACGACCACGACGATGAGGCTAGGAATATTCATCTAGGCGTCGATGAGTAGATCAATACACTCACAGTGCAACTATGATTTTATTGAGAAAATGGATAGGCTTTTGTTGATGCATAGCTATAAATTGTATCGCACACAGCAGGCGCTAGTCGCATGCATGTATAGCAGGCTCTAGTCTTGGCTTACCAGCGCGTTTTTAGGCACACTTTGGTGAAATTGCCTAGGCCAGGGTGTAAAACGGAAACGCGCGACCGGTGTGGTGCTATATCCGTGACCTGCGAAATCCGTACCCAGTCGCAAATGCGCATGCGCTTAGACAGTTATGCCTATATATGGTGCGTGTCTTGCGAAAATCGTGTCCATTATTACGCCGCAATTTCATTCAAATAACAAATTGACACATGTTTTATCAAATTTTTAAATGGCGTGAATGGATTTTCTTAATCCACCGTCGGGTTTTGACAACACTTTGTGCTGCAAGGAGCCTCAAGGAGGGGTTTTGCATGCTTTATTACAAATGGCATGAATGGGAACGAATTTTGCAGGCAATTTTCCCACAGGTGCGCATGCGTATTTGCGACTGCGTACGAATTTCGCAGTGCGTACGGATTTAGCGTGACACCGGGCCATAATGAATTGAAAGAAGTAGAGTACAGTACTAGTAATGAGAGCGATTTCTTCTTCAGAAATTACTCGGTCAAAATTTGTCCAAAAATTAACGGCCACGTTAATAATTGATTGGATTGTGATAGTAATTGTACAAATATTATACTTCATATATAATTAATTGAGCAGGTTAGTTAACTAAGCATGACACTAAATCATATTTTCTAGCAGTTTGTATTTGTTTTAATGTGTTGCCACGTATCAATTGTGATAATAATCACATGAATTACAATAATAATGAACATAATGATAATAATACTACTACTACTACTACTACTAATAATAATTCATGTTTTCATTTTATCATAATCGATCAATGCACGATCTGAACTTCGGAGATATAATATCGTACATTGATCGATCAAAAGGCATTCACATGCTTATTACAAAATGTATTTTTCGAATAAAAGGAAACTACTTCGTTCCCCTATGTTAGCAACAAATTAACTTATAAAATACAAAATCAATCAAACGTGAAGCAACACCGTATGGCAAGATTCTATCGTTGTTTCTAAACAGAAAAGGATGTACATCATTAGGCGGATAATTTCTTTACTTTTTATGATCATGATCGATCATATACCTTTTATAATCGATGGAGGATCCAGTTTCTAGACTAAGAAACCATTCTTGTATGGTTTAGTTGGTTCCTGATTCGAAGATGTTCAAACAATACAAAATAATAAGTACTAATTATGATGATATAATAACATTAACAATAATAATAATAATATGAATAATACAAATACTACTACTAATAAGAAGAATAAGAATAATATGAAGAATAATAATAATAATATTAATAATACTGTTAATTATAAAACAAGTATAATACTAATTATCATAACAATAATACAAATAATAACAATACTAATAATGTAAATAATGAAATACCGATGAAAAATAGTAATAACGATAGGAATGATAAGAATAGTTTGCAAAATAATACCAACTCTTACGAAAGGTAGCATCTTCCGGGTTTTCATTATAATAGTGAAAACCCGGAAGATACTTTTCGTAAGAGTATAATTCTAATTCATGGTCATATGACCGAGTATTGAGCGATAAAGGAATGAATACTAATGAATGAATAATGAATTGATACGGGATCCTACGGGAACACAACTTTAATAATAAGATAATAATATACATTTATATAGCGCATTGCAAAAAGCCACTAAGCGTTTACAACATAATTACATAAAAATTATCAAAATTAAACTTTAAGGTCCATATAAACATACATGTATACAGTATAAACAAACATTAACTATCACAAAAAGGCTAACTTAAACAAAATTACCTTTTAACCTCGATTTAAAAGTATCTACATTTTAAGAAGTACGGATATTAAGGGGAAGATTGTTCCATAGAAAGAAAGCAGCATAAGAAAAGGATCTTTCACCATAGTATTTTGAGCTAAATCGTTGTGTGAATTCCAAGAGTAACTAAGTAGATGATCGCTAGTTCTGCTTAGCGTAGGTATGCCATCCCGAATGGCAGCGGTTACACTTACATAACGTCTTCTTATTTAGCAGAAGTATTTCAAATAAAAACAAAACACAATAGACAATGCACTATACCATACCAGCCTGGGCCCCGTTGCAGAAAGAGATACAATCGATTGTAAGTTACGATTGATCGTAAGTCAGAAAATGTAAGCGTTTCAACCAATCAGATTTGCGCATCTAGAACACGTGATCTGACTTACGATTAATTGCAACTTACAATCGATTGTCTTTCTGCAACGGGGCCCAGGTCCTGCACTGTACAACATCTAGATCCATATCCAGAATGCATAAATAAATTCACAAATTAAGATTCACAGTATAAAGCTAAATTGTAAAGGAAACTACAAGGAAAGATTGTGGAGGCGTAGCTAGTTCCCCGGGCTGAAAATGTTTATGACAATAAAAACCAACATTCAAGAGTAAAGATCGAGACGCTGCATAACATAACAACTGCCAAGTCATGGCACACCAAATATATTTATTAGTACGGTAAGTCTTTTTATATTCTAAATATTTGCAAACATCAATTTATAAAGTTGTATACTAAGACTACGCAAGCCTTGATTTAGTTTGCTTTATTTCATACACGCACCATAATCTAGGAAGACATGAAGGGTGCAACGCATTTGACAGGAGGTAAAGTTGAACACATGAAGGGTGTTTGAAAAAAAAGATAAATGCAATTTTTTCAATAGCTTTTTCTAGATAATAAATTGTTGAATCGTGAAACTAAGCTATATAATTATATCCACATGAAAACCAATAATTATTTCACGACAAAGAGCACATCTTGTTTTGTTTACATATGAAATATGCTATGATACCTTGAGCACTTGTAAGTCTTTATTGTATTTGGAATCGATTATTAAAGTAGCTGAGCGAAGAAATATCACAAAATATCACAAAATAGACAAATTATACATGTACAGAAAGCTTATACCAACCAGAGCACAAATCATCTGCTCTTAAGTCTTGAAATATCAATGAAACGCGATAAGAAGCGTGTTTCCAAGATCCTTCTCAGAACTTCTATATGGCTTGAAATGGGAATTACCGAATACGGATTAATGACGTCACACGTGCGAGTCCCCCGCCCAGAGCGTAGAGCGAGACGTATGTACAACTGTGTATTACAACCCTCACAAGAAGTTCCGCAATTCAAGTTTGAGCGTTTATATCTATGTTACTTTATTACCGTTCATGAGTTTGGTATGATTGGAAGGCTTGTATTCCCCACTTTAAACTGATATGACATTTGCCATGAATATGTTATCATGGAATGCGCATGACACCCGAATATGGGGCAAAGTCAAAAGTAAAATGTTGCAAAATGCATTGATAAAACAACAGTGTACCCTCCTTTTGTTATGAGAACGGTGTTATGAATGATGTTCAGTCGGTCATGCGTGAATGTCAATGGCGTTATATTTTTTTTTTTGAGGATGAAATATACCTTTATTATTTTGAGGTGGTGCAATAACGATTGTGTATGTTGTTAGGAAGATGTAGTGTGTTTTATTGACTGATTGAGAAATTATCATTATGTTTGACCATATTAATGCTTTTTGCAAGATTTCACTTTTGACTTTGTAATGCACATTCCATGATAAAAAATGTCATATTATTGTGAAGGGGAGAATACAAGCTTTCCAATGGTAACACATTTATGAACGGTAATACAGTAATAAGGGAGATATGAACGCTCAAACTTGAATTGCGGAACTTTTTGTGAGGGTTTATAATCCAGACTTCACATGACACGAACTTACGCCAGCTGATGATGAAAGTGGACTACAAATCTCTCGAAAACAGCTAATTACATTTTATTATTGCGTATAAAGAATATTCTATTATATGATATTGAATCATGCAAATAGATTTGTCTACCCTTCTATGTCGTGTAATTTCCCCGAGATGTTTTCGTAAACATGTTAGCCTGGCAGCTAGCGCAGAGTGATTGTTGGTGACTATAGTTCAGGTTATGTATATAGACATGACGGTGAATCTTGAGCATACCTTTGCATTTTATGATATCATGCAGTTCAAATAACGGTGCATATGTAATTAATATTCGCAATCAAATAGTACTAGTAGTAGAAGTCTTTTTAGTGACTTTACTGAAGAATGAATTCATGGTATTTTCCGTCTCGTCCTCTTCATTCTATTCCTCCTACATCCCCATCATCATCATAATCAAAATTTACATCAACTTTGATGTCTACATTTAGTAGCAGTTCCTCCTGAAGATCAGGCATTGTGATGAGAATACTTAGCGTTCGGGTGGTATACACATACACCTACAGTACACAAAGCCCACGGGATTGGGAGCGCTCTCATGCGCTCCACACACATGTTACGTCATTAATCGTACCCCCACACAGCGGGCTGACCAAGGGCGAATAACGGGTCGAAATTTCATCACTTTAGATAGCAGATTAATCAATTCTGTGACAATTTTTAAAAAACATATATGAATTATTAGGAAGAATGTAACATTTCCTTTGCGATGATGCCAAAATTATTTAGGTTACAAGCATTTTTAAACCTTCGCTCAGGTACTTTAATCATATCGATAATAACGAATCGATCCCTGAAATTATGGGATTGAATTGGAAGTTAAAACGGCTGTATTCTATATTTTCTTACCCAAATATTTGTAATGATTAAACATGCTAATATTTATCTTTCTTATAATGAATACTTTACTTATGTTGGTGTACTATTTCAAGTAATACCACTTAAAATGAGTCTGGATTGTAATCATTCAAAGCAAATCAATGTTTGGTATCATTGGGTAACACTTTTCAAAGGGTTGTGTAAATTATAGACTGACAGCCGCTATTAAGCTGTTTATGGTCGTTTTCTCGTATGTTCAAACGTTTGCGAGTGCGACAATTCTATTTGCGCGTACAACGAAATCAAGGAATATCGTTGTTGTTGTTGTTTATCCTTTATTGGCATATAATAATCACATTTTTAATGTTAGTGCCTTTCTTGCTAAATGCATTCATAAATATATTGTAGTTATTTGATGTTAATAATATTTGTTTTGTGTTGTAATTTATTAATTCATGTATGTTCATATGTTCATGTACGCAAGGCATTTTAGTCCTCGGACTACAGTCTTGTTAATTTTGTTCAATAAATACCGATATATCATCTATCTATCATTCAATTTAAATATTTTCACCTATAACTAAATCTTATTTCGCTTTCTCATTTTCTCTTTATCTTATTATTTTCCTTTTGTTGGGGTGCATATACATGACGTTTTCAAACCATAATAAGCAAAACCAAATTAAAAACAATCCGGTCAACCCGGCTCGGTGCATTGAGCAGGCTTCTCAATTGACATGTCAGTCTAGCCCATAGAGCTGTATAGCCTTTTTATATGCTCTATGGTCTAGCCCCCGTCCCCCCCCCCCCCCCCCCCCCCCGTTGCATGGAGATGCACTCTGGTCGCCTTCGTTCCATTTAGCACCTATACATCCGAATCCCCAAAACAAGGCAAATTATACATATACAATAAAAACAAATCAAAACAAAATACTTAAATATTTTCAATTATTAAAAGCATTTACTAGCAAACATTTTGGGGCTTTGAAAGGGCAAGGGGCGGATTGTTACTTTACTAATTATTAACATCAACAAAAGAATTACAAAACGACATGTAAATGATGATCAAGCCATCTTCAGAGGTCTACATAGATATGTATACAGACTCTGTACTGGCCTGAGCATGCATATAATTTTACGATCATAATTACTAAACACGTACCATAACAATTTGAATTAAATTAAACCAACTTCTTCGTTTTACATAATCATAATTTAAAAGGAATGGCGTACATTTCTTTCCAATCCATAATCAGTTATAATAAAATTGAGTTCCATTTATTGTTTAGATTGGAACACGAAATATTGTATCAATGCATAATTTCTGAATAACTTTACATATTTTTGTTTTCTTTTTAAATGGTATCAACAAATTTGACCAGCTGTTTAAAAATGCTTCCTCTTTTCAAAAATTTACAAAATAGGTGATCAGATAGTTGATGATTATCTCTCTTCTAATCACTATTTCGACAAAACATCACATGCACAATATTTTATCTAAAATGGTTGAAAGTTGAAACCAATGAGTGTTTGGAGAGCGCCCTCTTGAATATTAAATGGATCTTGTTTAATGATAACATACTTGTTATTTAGCCATTTATTGGTTATTACAGGCGTCTTCTTATTAGTCGTGTAGACGGTCCATTGGGTCGTGTACAAGACCTGGAAAAGTTCTTTAGTCCAATGTTTTTGTATTGATACATATTCTAGAAGGGTTAAGGAAAATGTTCAGCTTTGTTGCCACCTTGGCAACATTGGGCAACTTTTTTTATAAGCATTTTAAAATTAATTAGCTAATTTACATATTTGTGAAATAAGGTCAGGGGTCATTGTCTATCTAAGAATAGTACAATATTGATAAAAAGAAGTATTCTAATAAATGTTGGGGCAAGGATTCCATTTTCGGTGCTCGTTTGTAAGTGCCATATTGGGAACACCTTGAAATCCAAGATGGCTGCCCCTAATTTGCATATTTATGAATATTATTGATTTTATAAGTAATAATTCCAGATTATTATTTGTCAGTTATGTTCTAAGTATGTATTCAATATATCAAAGATTAGTTGCCATCATAGGAATGCATATTATTTGCATAATTAGGTATCTTACCTAATTTGCATATTCTCCCACATCGAGTATATTGGGAACCCGGAAAGTAAAAATGACAAGTGATACCACTTTTCCATGGTTTTGGGGGGCAACAGATCCATTTTTGATACTTATTTCCCTGTATCACCATGGCAACCATGTCAAATCCAAGATGGCTGCTCCCCAAATTACACATGTTATGATACATGACTATATTCTTTTGGTTATATTAGATCAATATTATAATGTTTGGAATTTTAATTATTGGAAATAGGAACTAGAATACTTGAATCACAATGTAGTTGTTTGCTTACAGCAAACAAAATCATACTTTTATAAAATAAATGCCATTAAAGTGGCAAATAGCATATTTGCTTTAAAATGACAAAGGCGACCATCTTGGATTTATGTGGGTTGCCAAGGTGATACGTCAAATTAAGTGTCATGAATGGATTGTTTGCCCCCTAAAACCTTGGAAAAGTGGTATTACTTGTCATTTTTACTTTCCGGGTTCCCAATATACTCGATTTTGGGGAATATGCAAATTAGGTAAAATACCTAATTATGCTAATTGTATGCATTGCTAGGTTGCCGAGGTGGCAACCAAGCTAAACTATCTTTATCACACCTTGACTGAGGAAAATAATCTGTAATTATGGCTAATTAGAAGCTGTAGCCACTGAAAATCAATAATATTCATCAATATGCAAATTATGGGCAGCCATCTTGCATTTCAGGGTGTTGCCCATATGACACTTACAAACGAGCAGTGGAAATGGAATCCTTGCCCCAAAATACCCTAGAATCCTTGTTTTTATCAATATTGTAATATTCCTAGATAGAAAATGACCCCTGACCTTATTTCACAAATATGCAAATTAGCTAATTAACTTTAAAATGCTTATACAAAAAGTTGCCCAATGTTGCCAAGGTGGCAACAAAGCTGAAATTTCTTCTTAACCTTTCTAGAATATGAATCAATAAAAAAAAAGTTGGACTAAAGAACGTGTCCAGGTCCTAGAAAAATATACACGACTATATTCAGAAGATGCCAGGATAAAATTATTCTGTTTTCTTTGTTACAAAACAGATAGGGGAGAATGTAGTGAATGCATTATAGTGAATATACACATTATAATTTCACTTTTCATTTCAATTTATTAGTTAATTTTTTTATTTTGAAAATTTCTTGATTCAGTTTAGTGAGATTGTATTGTACAATTCTGAAGTACTTGATTTAATAATGTATAATTAAACTTATTTATGTCCCATACACGCATTAATAATGAATAACATTATATTGAAGGTTAATTAACAAAAAGCGTTTAATTTTAAATATAAAATATCAGGATACGATGAAACTCAATTGGGATCGATCAACTCAATTGTCAGCCAATGCATGAATCGATGTACAGTTGTAGTTAGAAGTATAAATTGCAAAGCGATACATGTGAAGGCAACATCTCAGTAGGTATACGGTCAATTTAGTTAGCGCCTCATTTGATTGGTATTCATCTCTATGCGCTATACAATGATATTTATTATATCCCCAGGGCCTGTTGTAGAAAAAGATACAATCGATTATATCTCTTTCTGCAACAGGGCGCTGTCTGCTGATATCGAACACACTCACATTCAACCTGCACATGACGTGTACTTTTTGCTTCTTTAGGAGTTATACATGTAGGCCCTATTGTAATAAACTCAATTTATACAGCGCCTGATATGATTGATCATCATCTCTAAGCGCTTTATAAAGACATTTCTTACATTTATTTTAATTGTACAGTTGTAAATAATAATAAGCTATAATGTTTTCATACACTGTTTAGAATGATGTTGTATTATTGATGTTACAATCATAATCTCGGGAGGGATTGAAGGCAGGGTGCAACAGATTTGGCGGCCTCATATTAGGCCGTGGGTCAAACGCCGAAATAATGCTTCTTTCAACCTATGAACAATTATATCACATACAAATTGTCATGATACCAATGTAGCATGGGTAAAATGACCATGCAATGATATTTAATATTGCCTTTAACGTCGAATGACATAGCGGCCTTTACGCACTACACCAGCGTGGTCAGACTAACGGTCGTAAACCTAGACCATGTTATTGTTTAGCCACTATCGCCCACCCGGTATGGGGATGTCTTATCTGACCACGAGGGGGGAAGAACGGAGTACATCTTGCGTGGGTCAGCACTTTGCAGAATTGTGTGACCCCAGCCTGATGTGTTTTTCCCCTGCTCTTTTCAGGTAAGAATGAATTTTATTAATTTGTATAGTGAAAACATTTTTTTATTTGCATCTTTGTATAATGATTGCTCTTTTGTGTCTCATATTTTAATGATTGCTCGTTTGTTCCTCATATTTTAACGATATGCAGTTTAGAATGTACTTTATACATGACTTTTTATGTGATATTCATGCTGGTGATGTGCATGACTTAATTTGATCTGTTTACTAGGACAATGTGACATTGGATGTTTTAGTTGAACAGAATATATAGTCTTAATATGTTGCCAAGTTGTTATTGTTTAATATGTTGAGATATGGAGTTATGTGTACTGTCAGGAAAGGAAGAGTTTATAATGTATGTGATTTATACCATAACACGTGTACGGTCTGAAAGTATTATATTGCGTTAATATCAAAGGGTTTGCATTGAGCGTATGTTGGTATGGTAGGCACTTCGTTATCTCCGTTGCACGCTGGTTCACTGTACGGGAAACTTAACCCTTCGACTCCTGTATATTTGTAGTAGTGTACGTATATATAGTGCGATGGTCAACCATCATTCAGCCAGTTTCGACTTCATACCCCTCGCCCCCTCTCCTCCTCTCCCTCTCTCTCCTCTTGACAACCTGTGTTCCCACGTTTCTCGTCTCCCCTCTCCCTCTCTGTTGCTCTCTCTCTCTCCCCCCTTTCCCGAGCAACCCTCGCTCATCTCCGCACTGTCCACAAACTTCTTTCTCATCCTCTCTCTTCCATTCCCCGTCTATGTTCGTATCTCCGCTCTCCCTTCTCGCTCCACTCTCGTTATCATGGTTATCTCTTATCTATCGTGGTAGCCATTTTTTAGAGAGTATAGTTATTTGCCTGGTTTTCGCACGGGGTATTAATTGTTGGAATTAAATACAGGGACGGAGAGAGGGGGAGTCTGGTTTGTAATTTTCTCTCTCCCATTTATTGTGCGTGTAAAATAAGACTTCGGGAGAATTAGTATTGTGTATAAAGAGAAGCTTGTAAACTTGTAGTCTAGTTCGACGTTCTTTTATATTATAGTGTTTGTTTATACTCGTTATACTGAGATTGTATTGATCGTTGGAGCGATATTATTATAATGTAAGCTAGATGTTGTTATTTAGTTTGTAATAATTCATGTTTAGGATATAATTGTGCATAATTAAAGGGGTTTGATATGAATTGGTATATATCGGGAGATGAAAACGATATTTGATGCGGCCTGGTATAATTGGTTACTACGCTCGCAGTTATTATATTTAACTCATGCTTTATACTAGATTTATATGTTCGGTTTTATAATACAATTGATTTGGAGATAATTGTATTGATGATTTGTTTGTTTTTGAGATGTAAATAAAGACTTTGCAGAATTGTGTGACCCCAGCCTGATATGTTTTTCCCCTGCTCTTTTCAGGTGTCTCGTCCCCGTCTCGTCTCGCTTGCGGTCTAAATCGCGGTTCTCGCATCGTCACCCCACCCATCCACCCCCTATTCCCTTGTGTTTGCGCCCGGCCTGAACCACCACATAGCTACAACTACACACAGGCGCTACACCAATTTGAATTACGTTATGCTTAAATTATTACAAGAGTAACTTTTCTTCGTTTGTCGTTCGTTAGATGGAATCGATCATGATTCATCTATTTATTGTGATCGATCATAACGAATCGATCCCTGAGATTGAATACGTTAAAAAGGCTATTTTGTTTAGTTTGTTATCAATTTATTTGTGATGATTATAACTGCTCATATATGTGATACTTAACATGTACAATTTAATATTGTTGGTGTGCTATGTTATGAAATGCTACTTAAAATGATTATGATAAAAGGCAAAGAAATATTATTTCTTTTAGATAACGATATAATTATATTAATAATTCATTGATGGATCTATTGGCAATTTGATTAATGAAGATCCGTACATGTCTTTTGGAGGATAAATCAGCTGTAAAGGCTGTACCTTTTTCAATTTTTATTTAAGTTCAATAATTGTTTGAGATAACTTGTGTAATAGTTTAAAAGGAATGCAATAACCACGTTTGCCAAATATGTAACGTAATTATTACTTAAACTGATTCTGCAATAAATCTTCACAACCAAAGGTTATTGTGTTATTCTTCTAAAATCAAAGTAAATCTTTGTTATCACTTAATCGATCATTTAATAAACTAAGCAGTCGATCAGTCGGTTGTCAAATCAATACAAAATAATTGAAATCTCCCCGGGGGGGGGGGGGGGGGGGGCCACTCATCTATATTGCTGTACACACGCGCGACCAAAAAAACGCGTAAAAAGGGTACCTTTTGCCGATCATGGCGCGTCACGCGCGTCACGCGTTTAGGGTGTCAAAAAGGCCAAAATTCAGAAAAAGGGTATGTTTGTGGAGTTAAACAAATACGCGATTAGGGTATCGTTTTCTCCAAACTTGTTGAGAGAAATTTTGACGTAGACCTTGTTTAGGGGTAAGTTTTATGGGTTATACTTGTTTAGGGGGCAAAATTGTCAAAAAAGCACGCGAAAATACTTGAATAGGGTATAATTTGACCAATGGATAAAACTTGTTTAGGGTGGGTTTGAAAAACCTGTGGTCGCGCGTGTGTACAGCAATATAGTTGAGTGGCCCCCCCGGGCTATCAACACTTATTCAATCAAGAAGCACTCAATCAAACAATCATTCGCTAAATCAATATATTACTAAACAAATAAGCAAACGGGTAGTGCTCTGTGTAATTGATGACTAGTTTATTATGTTCTTTGCATTAATTCTATCTTCTTTTGAATCTGATTATTTCCGAAAATGTATTAAAATGATGATACATTTTTAAAAACCAAATTACGTGAAACTAAAATTAAATTATAGCGAACCCGAAGAATAAGAATGCAAATTTAACAAAACGACTTAATAATTGATTAATCGATCGCACGTTCATTAATTGCATGTAAATATTGAAATGATCGCTTCTGTAAATATTGTAAATTACCAATTAAAAAACAAATTAAAATGTAATTATTTTGGAAGGACTGGCCACAACTAGCAGGCTTCGCTATTGCTGGTCCGTTTTCTTTTTTCTTTTTTTTTTACAAACAATGAAATTATTAATTGTGATTATCCTGTGATTTACGTTATATTTGTAAACATTATTATTATTTGACAAATAAGTTTCATTTAATTTAATTTCAATTCAACATGCATGCTCTATTCTATCCAAAAGTGTAGGGATTTTAATTACACCCCAACAACTAACGTAAAATAAACTAACATGGTAGATATGTTTATGAAAACAAACACTATAGCCTATACATAACTTTATAGGCCAAACCGTATGACAAATTAAGTTTTGATACACAGCCAAATTACTTGCAAATCGCTGAAGATTTGAAAACAAATTTAGAGCAGTACATGACTTGTATAAGCAAACTAAGAACTATCCACAGCAAACCAGATACGTTATACATGTGTACTCTAAACATGACAATAGTATTAGCCTTAAAGTGCTGAATGCAAACTCTACATGAAATTATATATTTCCAGTCATTTTTGTTTATTATTACAATCTGCATGCATATGTAATAACTCTAAAGGTTTATAGGCCTTATGTATACACACAATGAACCTGTTTTGCGTTTTGAAGTATGGTTGTATTTCACGTTATTGCATGGTGATACAGAATGTCTGCCAGCTCGACGACGTGCTTGAGTAAGAAGTATGTAAGATAATTGTTTCATCAATTGAATGTTAATTAATTACATCTAAATAAAGAAATCTGGTCTGCCAGCAATTTCCTCCTGTATCAAACATTGGAAGGATATGAATTACAGCTGACGTGAAGTAAACTATAATGGAAATGACGTTCATAAAGAAAACAAATAGCCAAGTCACTACTGTATTTATTTACACGAAATCGTGTAAGAAAAAAGTCCTGATACACCGCAAATGCTGAAAAGCCGCTGAACTTTCTATAGATAAAGTACATTATAAACTTGTAAATGATTCTAGACAACAACATACATATGTTAATACACATCAACATAGTAGACCTACTAGATAATACATGTTAAGTATAAATGATGCAAATATAGTAGTTATACATATTCAGTTACATTGTTCATAATTAGAGTCATATCCTGCGTATGTAAATAAAACCAACTACTGTATGTGTATAATATAATACTTTTGTTTGCTCTTTGAAAGGCCTTTGTCATAAACGCATGCTTTAACAAAAATATGACCGCCTACTAGGAGAGCATGATCAACATATTATCCCAATAGGAAACTGCAAGATAAGTAATTCATCGATTTAACGAGAATCAAATATATCTACAATTAATGAGAAGGCTCTAGCTACCAGGATATCCCCTTCTGTACCAATACTCTTAGTCATATGTCTCTCAGCAAACTGCTTGCAAACCGCACAATATTCCTAACACCGAAGTTCATTGTTGAAAAGTAAAATGAACAAGAAAATAACAACTTTTAATACACATCAAACGAAATACTAGGATATAAATTTAAAATGCTGCAAATGAAGATTGAAAATATTTATTGATCATAAGCTGTTTCGTACTATATATTTTGTTTACAAAATGTGACCGACTATTTTAGTAACAAAGCCCGGCACTTGTCGGTAATTCATGTTTTGAAGCAATTGGCATGATGTGTGCAAAATACAACCACATCTTTGCCAATTATTTACAAATGTGTTAAAATAAATCATCAGATAAAAGCGTGTGACAAAGATCTTTCTAATGATATTAAAATCTACATTTTGATTTTGCAAGGTGGCCAAGACCAATGATTGAATGATAGATGAATATTAATGTGTATGCACGACGATTTGCAGGCTCCTGCAATTCTAAATAAGTGTCATTTGATGAAAAATACGCCATATTAATGACCAGACAAAATATCGCATCCATATAACAGTACAATACAAATCTTATGAATAACAAAATATTTACATAAACCATATTGGTTCATTTTGCCATTAAGGTTAAATGCCATAATACATCCAGATTATATAAAATAAGACAGAAACCAAATATTATAGACTTTGAAGTATATATGTAAATCCACAACGTTCGATAATGTAAACATGCGCTTAAAACGCCATCATGTATACAAAGATGACTACAATGGTCCGATATTAACTTAACATGATACCTACAAATTCCACATCTATGTTGTATCCAAATGTATATAACTGCGGTGAAGTCGTTTGTTTGTTTATCATCGTTATCGACGGTATATACAAATGTTTCATAATTTCCAACTGATCTTGCCAAAAATAAGTGTCAGGCATTGTACAGCTTTATGGCATTATGTGGTGCACATATGGGACATTGGCACTCAAGGAGTTAAGTATGTGACATAATATATGACAATAACACAAAATAAAAATAATTATAAAACCTATTATTCATGACGGGCAATAGCTAAATATTTGTCACAGATGACGATAAAACCATTGTATCCGACATAAATGTTATGCAGATAGTACAATGGTCAGATATTCATTAAAATTATTTTGTTAAAGAGTTGTAAAACTTATGTTGTACATTGAGCATCAATACTACATACAGTAAGTTGATTGATGATAACACAGTAAGTTGAGAGATACAGTCGGTCGATCAAACTATTATGCAGGGTCAATAGTATGTTTGATCTTTGGAAGATTTACATAAGGCACACATAATCTTACATTTGGCAATTACTAGCAAGATAATTTAAAATGTATGATATATTCATATCAATCTATCTCTATTATAAACATGAGGTGTTACAAACTTGTTGAAGTACAATTTCATATTAATGATGTTTAACTCTGTATTAGTAAAAACACCAGGAAATATTTTACGCTTTTCTACATGTGTCAAAATCTCACATTTTAATTTTTTTTGCAGCGACCTCTTTACCAAAATTTAACTACCCCTTTAACAACTTAAAACAAGGCACGCTAATAATATATAGTTGCATTCTTGTAGCTCGTATAAATATACAGAGGCATAACATACCCTTAAGCTGCAACTGATATTTTGAATGAAGGAATGAACACATATGATGCATTAGTTCATCGATCAGACGATAATCAATTTAATCTAACATCATGAACATAAATGCTCTACCGGGACACTCCCTCCTGTTCCCATACTATTACAGCAAGCGTGAAGTAATGGAAATTAAATTTATCATGACAAATTAGCATAAACTAAACTTACTGTATATACATCAAATCGTAACAGAAATTACGCTTTGATATAAACAAAAAATTGCATGCAAGCCACACAACATTCTTAACACGAAAGTTCGTTATTTAACAGTAAAATGCACAACAAATGCAAAATATTAATACACATCAAACAAAATACCAGACTATAAAGTACAAACTATGTTACTGTACATACGAATATACTTACATTTGTTTAATCATACGCTATTTTGAACAAGACTTTTGTTTTATTCCTCAAATTTATCTTTTCGCAAAGTGGCCAAGAGGCCAAGACTTATACTAATGTGTATGTACGACGATCTGCAGGCTCCTGCAATTCTAAATACATGTAAATTAAAAATAAATGAAAACTACGCTATTATAAACATGTTGTTGACAAAAAAGAATCATATCCATATAATAGTTTTTAAATGGCTAACACTGTTAATTTGTACCACAACTTTGTATACAGACACGGGAGCTGGTAATAGTTTACCATCTACATTTAATACACCAGTAATTGTAACATATTATTAACAGGAACAGGGTACTTCATTTTGCCATTCGGGTTAGAAACCATGACATATCCAGAATATAATTATACAGCAAAAGTATTATTGACATGGAAGCCCGTCAGTAATTGCTCTATACTATTTACAAATTCAAACTGCGCTTAAACCACAATAATTAGACATGGATGAAAAAAGATATACATTCAAAATTAAGAGCAAAAAATCAACATGTATGTTGTATTCTATATAACTAAGGTGAAGACTTGTTTTTGTTCTGTTATTATATTCATCCACGGTATGTACAAATGTTTTAGATTTCAGACTGGTTTTGCCCAATAAGTGTCAGGTATATATAATATATATTTAGGCGGGTTTGTGATATAATGTAAGTATGCGACACTGACACTGGAGGTAATATCGTAACGTAATAGATGACATTTCAAGATAAAGCAAATATAAAACGCCGTAAGTATGATGAGCAATAGCTTAATGTGTTTACAGATGACAATAAAACCAGTGCATCCGACATATTAAACTGCTATGTATATACACAGAATGGTCCCATATTCATATAAAATGACGATTGTAATAATATCAGAAACTATTTTTGTTTCTTTGTCAAAGTTGTGAAACTTAAATTGTACTCCTAGCATCAATACTGCCTACAATTATTTACAAATTTACAAAGGACTTCTTTGCAATGCCTTATCTGTACAGGTTATACAATTGCAGAGACATAATGCTGTCGATTAATGTTACGTGAATATAATGAACAAACTTATCATGCCTATGTAATCAAATACTCCACACCAAAAAGAGTACAAACTCAAATCGAATAAATTGTATTTCCAATTATAATTCGTTATCATAATATTTAATGCATCATACTATGACGTAAGGTCAACACTGAATAGATAAATCATGCATTTGTATTGTTTGTAATTTACGCCATTATAAGCATGGAAAGGGAGGAGGTGTCGCTTTGTATATTCGTAATGATTTACAATATAAAATAAGACATGATATTCAAATTGAAGGAATCGAAACATTATTTTTAGAAATTATTGATGATAAATATAAGAATAAAATTGTTGGGGTAATATATAGACCACCTAACAATGTGGCCGACACATTTTTAGATAAATTAGAATCCTGTCTTGAATTCGTTTCTAGAGAAAATAAAGACATATATATTATGGGAGACTTTAATATTGATTTGTCCTTACCTTATACTGTTCTTGGTCAACACTTTATTAATTTATTATCTTCATTTTCTTTTAAATCTCTTATTGATAAACCAACTAGGATTACCAATGTAACACACACTATAATTGATAATATTTTCTCAAACGTAATAGACAATGAACAGAATGGAATAATATACTATGATATATCAGACCATTTACCTATATTCACTATATGTCCGAATAATAAACACGTATTAAAAACTCCCAATAAAGAATATTTAACACGACGTAAGGAAACACATTGTAATGTAGAATCCTTAAAGAGAGATTTGAGTCAAGAAAATTGGAATGACATTTATTTTGAAAGAGATGTGAATATTTCTTATGAAAAATTCATAAATAAACTTCTTTGTCTTTATGATAAAAATATACCCCTCACAAGAATTAAATTAAGTAAAAAAAGAAATAAACAACCATGGATTACTCAAGGTATAATCAAATCAATATCTACTCGAACTCGCTTATATAAAATATCAAATTAAATATAAAAAGTACCGTAATAAATTAACTTCAATTATTCGTTTATCACGCAAATTATATTATTCTAATAAAATTGAAAATAGTAAAGATAATAATAAATTATTATGGCAAACAATTAATGACATTTTAGGGAAGAAAAGAAGTACTTTAAATAATATTGAATTTAAAGATAATGGGCATCCCATTCAAGACCCAATTGATGTTGCTAATGCATTCAATAAATACTTTAATGATATCGGACCAGATTTAGCTTCTAAAATAATTAATAAAAAGGATGATTTTTTGATATATTTAAACGATAATGTTAATCAATCCTTATTTTTTAATCCAACAAATATTTACGACATTTTAGAAATTGTACGTTCCTTAAAATGTAGTAAATCTAGCGGCTATGATGAATTAAGTGTATTTTTATTAAAACAAATAATTCACTTTATAGCTTCCCCGTTATTACACATTTTTAATTTATCTCTTTCTCAAGGAATTTTCCCCGACCCACTCAAAATTGCGAAAATAATTCCGATATATAAAAAAGATGATCAATCTAATATTGCAAACTATCGACCAATTTCTTTATTACCAAGCATTTCTAAAATTTTAGAACAAATAGCATATAAACGATTATATTCTTTCTTAAATATGAATAATTTATTGATTCCTAATCAATATGGATTCAGAAAGAATCATTCTACTGATTACGCCATTCTACAATTAAGTGATAAAATAATTGATTCCATTGCTAAAAAAGAACACACTGTAGGTGTTTTTATGGAGTTATCGAAGGCATTCGATACTATGGACCATTGTATATTAATTCGTAAATTAAAAACATATGGAGTTAGAGGAACTGTACTTTCTTGGTTTGAAGATTATTTGCGTAATAGACAACAATATGTTATTTTTAAATCTAAACAATCTAATATTTCCACTGTGAAGTGCGGAGTACCACAAGGCTCTATTTTAGGTCCCTTATTGTTTGTAATATATATGAATGATATTGTAAAAGCATCACCACTCATAACATACGTTTTGTTCGCAGATGATACTAACGTATTTTATTCACACACAGACTTAAACATTCTTATTACAACCCTCAATCTAGAATTAAATAAACTATCATCTTGGTTCAAATCCAATAAACTCTCTCTAAATATTAATAAAACAAATTGTATGTATTTTAAAAATATACACTCTAAATATGCACCTTATTTTAATATTTTAATAGATGATATGCCCATAATTGAAAAAGAAGTTACTACATTTTTAGGTGTTATGATTGATTCAAACTTAACTTGGAATAGTCATATTAATAACATTTGTATGTTAGTCTCGAGAGGCATAGGCATTCTATATAAATTAAAATATTGTCTTTCACAAAAGTCACTATTTATGCTTTATAATTCTCTCATTTTGTCACATATATCTTATTGTAACATTGTATGGGGGTAAGATGAAAATTATGTTAATGTATCGTCTTCAAAAGAAAGCACTCCGTATTTGTACACATTCATATTATATAGCCCATACTGATCCAATATTTTATGAACTAAAAACATTACAAATTGCTGATATTCACATTTTTTCAAACTGCAATCTTTATGTATAAATTTTGGATAAATACTATACCATTAGCATTTCGAAATATTTTTGTGTACAATAGTAGTATACACTCATATCCTACACGAAACTCATCCGACTTCCATTTAACTAACCCAAAAATTATTATGGCCTATAAATCAATAAGACACCATGGTCCAGACATTTGGAATGCTTTACCTGACAAAATTAAACACTCTGCATCTCTTTATTCATTTAAAGCTTCGATGAAAAAATATTTAATATCCAAATATTCATAAACATAATCAGGGTCTAAAGTATTGTAATTGTTTCTTTATATTGACTAATTTTAAGATAACCAGTTCATAAAAAAAAATAATCAAACACTTATTGCACATGCACTCACCCACATGCACACACTTGCATTTTGTTTTGTCTTGTTTTTCTTTCTTTCTTCCCATTTTTTTATTATTTTTTTTTATATATTTCTTTTTTTTCAGATACTTTCTGAAAAATCACTTGTGCGTGACACTCTATTTTATTATATACTCCAATAACAGCGCCATGTACCCCCTCCCCTCCTGGCTGCTATCGACTCAAGCATTCATGCTTATGATAGTTTGCCCCTGCATTTATTTTGATTATTTGCATTACATTCAACTGATTTAAGTTCTGAATTATATATATATATATATATATACAGTATATGTATTTTCTTTTGATATCAAATGTCACATTTTATGTAAATCAAGTATGTTATACACTTGTATTGTTATTTGAATATGTTGATTTTGATTTTTCTTTAATAAATGCAGAAAAACATCTGCTAAAAAAAAAGAAAAACAAGAATGCACTATTCTTTACCACAAGATCATGAGCAAAGAACACAGTATATACGAGACCTACATTCGATCGATCAAACTGTTTTGTGAACCATGCACATAAAGCCAGTGGCGTAATGAGCCAAATCTTTTTTTTTGGGGGGGGCTAAACCAAATCCGCATAACCACCGGATATTGCGAGGGAGCGAAGCGACCAAGCCCGAAGGAGCGAAGCGCCTGAGCGGGGGGAGGGTGTGGTAGGGGGTATCTCCCCGTGGGGGGAGCTTGAAACTGTGCAATCTGGTGCATACCTAGAAAAGAAATTCTGACTTGACGACATGTACTATAATGTGCGTTAGTGCGTCATCATCGTCATGATTCTACCAACCAGAAGAGGTTCTGATTGATTCATGAAGAAAAACAAAAATGCACCCCCAAAATGATATTCGCAAAGTGACATATTCAGTTCAAACAGTGCATCAAAAGCATCATTATATGACAAAACATTGTATTCCAGACGTATACAAGATCGAAACAATAACCGACAGGGGGAGGGTGGTTGGAGGGTGTGATGGTAGGTGGGTGCACGGTAAGGGCGTTTTTGCAATGTTTTACTTGAAATTATGCAATATGGTGCATACTTGGGAAGGAAATTGGACTTGACATGAAGTAATGTCCGAGTTTTCTTGTCTAAAGAAATACTCTTTTTTTAAAATCACTGTTATCGAATTAGATAAAAGCCATGATTTAAATTTTTTTTTTTTGGGGGGGGGGGGGGCAAGCGCCCCCAAGCCCCCCATCAGTACGCCAGTGCATAAAGCTTACAACAAAACTTTTATTCGTTGACGATTTCTTTAATGTGTAACTATAATTATTGCTGCAACATTGTGGACACATGCAAGACGAAGTTCTCATATTTTGTTAATTCATTTCTACAAAATCTTAGCTAGATAAAACATTTATACAAATTAAGAATAAGACACTTTAATATGAAAGGAAATTCAAAATGCAAAATATTCCGTTTCCTGAACAAACTATCTTTGGTAAATTTCATGTACCTGTCCTTATGGCATGTTCCAGAAAACAGAAGAATTGGAAAGACAACGGAATGTCATTGATTGAAAATCATAGAGCACCTGCATTTATATGTTAACTGTTAAGCCAGCCAGATCAGATTGTTCCAACGCGTGCTTCAGATCATTTGCACATCTTTCCTCTTTCCGAAACCATTGGTGTAGAAGCTCTTTCGTTGCTTTACCAAAGTCCTGATTAAATTGAACAAGCGTGTTTCGTGCCTGTGTGTATTGAAACCCAAGCTCATACATGAAGCAATCATACTTGTCATGTGGTATCTGCAAAGCCAAGTTGCCAATTTGTTCATGTGTCAGATCTAGGATATCAGGCGAGCTAGGATAAATATAAAATATACACGAGTTAATTAATTGTCTTACACCTTCAAATGTAAAGACTTGTACACTACGTGAATTTGATTCATAATGGTTACTTGGGAGGCATTGGGAAAGTATATATTCCAAAATTCACCACAGTGTTATGGACACTTCATTAATGATCATTTTCATGAACTTATTGAATGGAAATACATACAGAGCATGGAGAATGTCACGGCTCTACAATCATTATCGTTTTAATGTAAGCTCCCATCATGTCCATAGTTCGACCCACTTTAATTAGTTTATGGGCCTATTATGTAGTGAGAATAATGTCATACGAAACAAGAAGAAGATTTTTGCGACATTGTGGAAATTATTGCGCTTTGTTGTGCTTCGTGTTGTTTTGGGTTAGGAGTACCTTACTTGAATGTATGGATACAATAAACTTGGAGCCCATCGGACTTTATTCTGAAATGTATACAGTCTAAAGCAAATTCGAAGGAATAAAATTAAATCATATTTCCTATTTAATATTCATCCGTAATAAGCCATAATACTGTTTAAAACCGAACATGTCGAAATTTTGTTGAGAATACAATCCAGAACGATATATCTAGAATATTTAAGCAAACTGTCCGTATATATATATATGTGTAGACGAATATTAACTAATACATTATGTGCACTTAAAACAAAAAACCCACATCAGGTTTGCATTATAATTTTGAAAAAAAGTAGTAAAGCAATTGGCAACAATAGTCTTTCTAGACTGACTGCCATTAAATTTAAAAACAACAACAACAAAAACATCTATATTTGTTGAAGCAGATTACTAATACATAACTAAACAGTTCATATGAGAAGGGTTCACATAAGATTTTGACTACTATGTGTATTATTTAGCTGGTGATAAAATACCTCTGTTGTGTAGAAGGTATGGGAGATGCATCTGGCCCGGCTACTGCAAAATTAGATAGAAATAAATGGACATGAAACAATGACAAATACATTCTCTTAATATGCCTAAGCTTTATATTCATATTTTGTTTGTGTTTTGGTGATATTTAATGGAAAAAAAAGTAAAATTAGGGTATTATCACACACATTTCGTCCCATAGCTATTATAAAGAAACATGATAGAGATATACCTTGTTTTCTCTTTGCTGAAACTTAAATTCGGGTCACTGAAAACTGATGCCCTAACAAATATCATCTATTGAACGCATTACTTATAAGCAGCTCTGAGATATACCCTAAAAACGACCGGGCTTGTGGGGACCATCTCGGGGGGAGGGGGGGGGGGGGGGGTTGGGCTTCCACTTTGTAGCACTCCATGAAATCTTGGTAACTATGCGCCCGATAAAATAATGTGCCAATACGTGGCATTGCAGTTCTTCCATCGAACTGCATTATGGGATATTTACCATGTACGCTCATCTCTATAATCTCTATGGAGTCAGTAGGCCTACTTCTGAGCAGGTAAACATAAACTCTATGACATTGTCATTGTCAATTGTAATTTATCAAGATGAGTAATGTTAGATTTCAAACATATCATTTGTTTTAAATATAAGGTAAACAACAAATTATTTTCCTTTTTCCGTGCATGCATGCGTGTCGCACATCGCACGAATATGCAATGCAATATGCCCATTGGTCTCAATATGTGTTTCGTTTCCGCAAAACAAGCACACGACTCCAATTTAAAGGGATAGTTCAGTATTGGTAAAACTTAACTTTAGTAACCAAAACCTGCACCATTACGGTAAAAAAATAATCATTATAACTTCACCATGCTCGAAAAGTATACACAATTACAAACGACTAAGTAAAACCCCTGTTATAATTTTTTAAAAGCCGTTACAACTCAATAGGGCGCTCTCTAAAAAAAGTAGTTGGTTTTAGCCATTTTTCATACAAAATTGTGCATTTAATATTTTGTTAAAATAATGATTCAATACAGATATCATCAACAACTTTTTAAAAACCTATTCAGATTTTTTTCACAGTATAGTCTTTAAGCATTTTTAAAATTTTTTCTAAAAAGTCAAAATATCCCCTGGTGAAGAATTTTAAAATAAAAATATGTTTATGGATATTTCAGCCGTTTCTGAACCAATTTTGTTCAAATAAAGTTTATTTTGTAATTAAAATTGCACGTTCTTTCAAATTTGACAGTCAGTTTTTCATTATCTCACAAAAAATGGCTCCCTACACCAACACTCAACTATCCCTTTAACTACCTGACAACTAAAGATTTATTTCAGACAATCTTGACCTGGTGTCTCAGTCTATTATGAATCATCAAAAGACATTATTCAACGCTTTTACTACAGATGCAATTATAACCCTTCGTTTGAGATCTAGATGTTACAGATACGCAAGCAAGACAGTGGTTTTATAAGGTAGTATAGTATACAAACAATGAATGTTTATGAGTGGAATGGTACGAATATTTGCATGATAGACCGGCAACCCAGAGGTCTTTTGTGCATCGAAAAGCGTACTGATTGTTGAACATATGAATATTTAGAGGAGAATGTAACAAATCCAAAAATATGAGTCTCCCTGGGTGTATCCGTGGATAAAGGGGTCCTTTGCGCCTCCAAAAGTTGGCCCCTGGGGATTGTCCGATGCTTCTATGTTGTGCGATTGTACCGTGTTAATCGTCACTCACGACTCATCACGGCGGGGTAAGCGCATCGTAGACAATGGAGAAATCACTCATGCATGTTACCTTTTTCGAACATTTTACGTTGGCTGTTTTGAAAGACGAAATACACGTTGATTCATTGAAGATTATATCCAAAACCTCTTGCAACTTAACAAATATGTCTTACAGATTATATAATACATATTGGATACAAATGTCATCCGTTAAATAACCCTACAGTTGCCTCTGAATGTTGAAGATCGACTCGTCAAAGTCAAACTTTCAGAAATTGTATTTCCGTACGTAAATGTTATAAATGAACCCATACGACACGATCGCTGCACACCTATGACGTAAAGGTCAGTTTTATGTGTGTATTGGCGCCATAGCTGCATGTAGAGGACAATAGACATTGGGCCGTATGCATACAAACAAGCAATTGCTTGTGCTAGCATTTGCTTGAATCGGTATGCATAAAAACAAGCAATTGCTTGCAAGCACAAGCATTTGCTTACAAGCACAAGCAATTGCTTACTGCTCGTAAGCAATTGCTTACCAAACAAGCAATTGCTTACAACCGTATGCATAAAACGAACCTTTTACTTGTCTTGATAAGCAATTGCTTGCGTTTTTTCAAGCACATCCAGACCAGCTTGAGCTCTTGCTTACTCAGGACAATCGCGTTTAAGGATCACATTTTCATACCGTTTCAGGATGATTACGAGCTCCTTATTCCAGAGATCATGTTGTGATTTCATATTTGTTATTTTAGACTTTTTACGGCAATTTTCGTCCATCGATCTGCACAGAAACCCCTCTAATGCTCTGTGCTGTTTTCCCCCTATTTGCGTAAGCAAAAATACTGCTGCCAGGTCGGGCACGAAGCGTTGTTGTCCTGCAGTGCGATGTTCGCACAACCGTAACGATCCTTTGTCCAACACGTAAGCAATTGCTTATACCCCCGTCACATTAGCTACGCTCTCGCGCCGACCTAGCGCCGCTCCTAATCCCCATTCATAAAATTGGAAGCGTGGGGAGGACGTGGGGAGAGCGTGTTGAGGTCGTGTGGAGAGCGGCGTTCATTGTTCGCTATTGTTTAGATCGTACACTTTTCTCGGCCGCTCTGGCGCCGCTCCCGCGGCGACCAAGTTAAATTAGCAAATTGGCAACGCAGTGGGCAATGAATGGGAAGATTATCTCACATGCGTCAATAGATATCCTTCCATGAATAGCTCGATGAACAAAAGAGCAGGACGTAGCTAGCTCGGCGTTCGCTTTGGACATGTTGAAAAACAAACTTGGGGCTTCGGCGTCCTACTCTTTGTTCAGGGGCTATTGTATGTCCATGCATGGGAGGATATCTTTTCACACAAGTGTCATAATCTTCTCATTCATTCCCAAGTTGAACAAAAGACATTCTTGCAGATCTATTCCAGCACTTCTGCTAGTGGACGCTATAGATTGCGAAGTTTGACACGTTTCAACTATAGGTAAAATGATATCACAATTTAAAATGGCATGTCCGGGCCAAAATAATGTACATTTGGGGGAAACTCAATTTCTGGCTAAAACGTGGCATGCCGGCATACAAATTATATGAGGCTCCAATGAATGGGGACATACGCACACCCTATGTATGCATTATGAACACATATTTCCCGCAAATATATGATTGTTTTTTCCAAAATCTACCACTACTACCACCACTACCACTACTACCACTACTACCACTACTACCACTACTACCACCACTGCCACCACTGCCACCACTGCCACCACCACCACTACCACTACCACTACCACTACCACTACCACTACCACTACCACTACTACCACTACTACCACTACTACCACTACTACCACTACTACCACTACTACCACTACTACCACTACTACTACTACCAATGATAGTCAACAATAATAACCCTCCCCATTCCCTCCACCCAACCTCGTGAAACGCACTGAGTGTGTTCAACTACATTTGTACATGGTATTGGATCGCACAGAGCGTGTGCATGGAGATCGTGTTTCCCCTGCGCTTTGAAAAAAATGTTGGTTTTTTTATAAGTACGAGAACGCAGACAGAGCGTAGAGCAAATGACCTCGTCTCATTGTTATGAGCTATTGTTAAAGATACACCAAGCGTGCACAGTGAATAGCTCGGAAAGCGTGGCCAAAGCGTACGCAGAGCGTGTTCAGGTCGTGGCAAGAGCGGGAACGAGCTACCATTGTGTCATTAATCGCTCGATTTGTCGGCGTTTCCCCTGCGCTTTGGAAAAAATGTTGGTTTTTTTTTATAAGTACGAGAACGCAGACAGAGCGTGGCTATAGTGTGACGGCACACTTAGTGTGCCGTCACACTATAGCCACGCTCTGTCTGCGTTCTCGTACTTATAAAAAAAAACCAACATTTTTTCCAAAGCGCAGGGGAAACGCCGACAAATCGAGCGATTAATGACACAATGGTAGCTCGTTCCCGCTCTTGCCACGACCTGAACACGCTCTGCGTACGCTTTGGCCACGCTTTCCGAGCTATTCACTGTGCACGCTTGGTGTATCTTTAACAATAGCTCATAACAATGAGACGAGGTCATTTGCTCTACGCTCTGTCTGCGTTCTCGTACTTATAAAAAAACCAACATTTTGTTCAAAGCGCAGGGGAAACACGATCTCCATGCACACGCTCTGTGCGATCCAATACCATGTACAAATGTAGTTGAACACACTCAGTGCGTTTCACGAGGTTGGGTGGAGGGAATGGGGAGGGTTATTATTGTTGACTATCATTGGTAGTAGTAGTAGTGGTAGTAGTGGTAGTAGTGGTAGTAGTGGTAGTAGTGGTAGTAGTGGTAGTAGTGGTAGTAGTGGTAGTAGTGGTAGTAGTGGTAGTAGTGGTAGTGGTAGTGGTAGTGGTAGTGGTAGTGGTAGTGGTGGTGGTGGTGGTGGCAGTGGTGGCAGTGGTGGCAGTGGTGGCAGTGGTGGTAGTAGTGGTAGTAGTGGTAGTAGTGGTAGTGGTGGTAGTAGTGGTAGATTTTGGACAAAACAATCATATATTTGCGGGAAATATGTGTTCATAATGCATACATAGGGTGTGCGTATGTCCCCATTCATTGGAGCCTCATATAATTTGTATGCCGCCATGCCACGTTTTAGCCAGAAATTGAGTTTCCCCCAAATGTACATTATTTTGGCCCGGACATGCCATTTTAAATTGTGATATCATTTTACCTATAGTTGAAACGTGTCAAACTTCGCAATCTATAGCGTCCACTAGCAGAAGTGCTGGAATAGATCTGCAAGAATGTCTTTTGTTCAACTTGGGAATGAATGAGAAGATTATGACACTTGTGTGAAAAGATATCCTCCCATGCATGGACATACAATAGCCCCTGAACAAAGAGTAGGACGCCGAAGCCCCAAGTTTGTTTTTCAACATGTCCAAAGCGAACGCCGAGCTAGCTACGTCCTGCTCTTTTGTTCATCGAGCTATTCATGGAAGGATATCTATTGACGCATGTGAGATAATCTTCCCATTCATTGCCCACTGCGTTGCCAATTTGCTAATTTAACTTGGTCGCCGCGGGAGCGGCGCCAGAGCGGCCGAGAAAAGTGTACGATCTAAACAATAGCGAACAATGAACGCCGCTCTCCACACGACCTCAACACGCTCTCCCCACGTCCTCCCCACGCTTCCAATTTTATGAATGGGGATTAGGAGCGGCGCTAGGTCGGCGCGAGAGCGTAGCTAATGTGACGGGGGTATTAGGCAGTGCAAGCAAAAGGTTTCAGCACAAGCAAATGCTTGTGCATATGAATTCAAGCAATTGCTTGAACTTGATCTTTTGCTTGACAAGCTCTTGCTTGTGCTTAAAGCAATTGCTTATAAGCAATTGCTTGGTTTTATGCATACGGCCCATTCTCTCGCAGGATCTCAAATCGGCTTGTAACGCAAAATGAGGCGACCTCGTTATGGAGTGGGCACACGAGACTTGCGACGACCTGCAACAGCCTGCAACAAGACAATAGAACTTATGAAGGGCCGATCATGTTCGAAATAACTAGACGTTACATCAGAATGCAAATATCGCAATAAATTCGGTATTATTCCCATTATAGCCATAAATAGGTTGTATGTATTACATTTAGGCTAAAGTAAACCTAACATGTTATTTACCGTGCTTAATAAGCATCATAAGCCTGGTTTTGGGTTGTCGATCGAACAATAGCACGCCTGGTCACGAGGAACGCATGCGCCGTGTGTTCTCTTGCGACGGCAGGTTCCCGTCGCAAGTCTTGTCGCAAGGTTTTTGAACATCAAAAAGTCGGTTCAAAATCCGTTGCGATCAAAACAATAGAAGAGAGAGAGAAAGAGCAAGGTGATTGCGGTGATTGCGGTTATTGCGGTGGCTTCATCTCACCCTATTGACCTATTGAAATTGCATCCATGGCAAATATTCATGGTTTGGTAGACAATACTTAATCCTGAATACTTCAGGCAAGTCTCGTCGCATGCGGTGACCTATTGAAATCGTATCCATGGCAACGATGCATGGTTTGGTAGACAATGATTTATCCTGAATACTCCAGGCAAGCCTCTAGATATTTCTGCTTTTCATCAAAAGTTATTTATTCTCATTACATACCCTTACCAATAATGAAAGGGAGGTGTTCAACCGACAGATTTGTATTATCATTATTGGGATTGGCATCCACATGACAACGATCGAATGGGAGGGGGGGGGGGGGGGGTGGGGGGTCTCGGCTCTTGCGCTCTTGGGGCCCACGATTCTCTTTCATGTCCCACAGTTATTATTTTTGTTGTTTTTCTACCTTGTTTACCGCGGTAATTTATATTTGGCCTATTGGAGGTCTTTGTATGAGCTAATTAAGAGCCAAAAGCTTGCACCACGTCCTATGTTTATATTTTGCAACATTTGTCTTTGCTATGGCTCCATACTCAGGCTAATTTCATATAAGCTTGGTGCACCAATAGGGTACCCACCGCTAGCATGCTCCTCAGGGAGTAGAGGATGTGTACAATGCGGGTGTGACGCTTAGATGCTATTATAGGCGCTATATAATACGAACTACTATTATTATTAATTATTATTCAATAATATTATTATTATAATTAACAATATTACTATTATAATTATTATTAGTGGTAGTAGTAGTAGAAGTAGTAGTAGTAGTGGTAGTAGTAATAGTAGTAATTTGTGCATCAAGACCATATCAATATAAGAGCAGAGAGATATTAACGCTCATCCTTGAATTGCGGAACATTTTGTGAGTGTTTAATGTTTATAATTTATTGTACATCTGCAGTGAGTTTGAACAGGGCGGTGATGTATTACAGACTTTGGCAAAATCCGCCTTTCATATGTGCACGTGACCAATCGCAAGCTGTTGCAGGTCGTCGCAAGTATCGTGTGACCACTCCATTACGCATGACCATAGGTGAATGTGTGTGTGTGTTTGTGTGTGCCCTGTCGCTATGCCATGCGCTCATATTGGTTCCTCTGCATTCGGCTATTTTCGAGACGGGTGTTTATGTAATGTCTTACAATTAATTTGTAAGTGGAAGCCCTGTTTGATCTTGTTTTGGTGATGGGGTTCATTCAAATGTATTTATATGGCCTTTGCATATGCAAACGTGCTATCAATGGGCCGTATGCATAAAAACAAGCAATTGCTTGTGCTAGCCTTTTGCTTGAATCGGTATGCATAAAAACAAGCAATTGCTTGCAAGCAAAAGCATTTGCTTACAAGCACAAGCAATTGCTTACTGCTCGTAAGCAAATGCTTACCAAACAAGCAATTGCTTAAAACCGTATGCATAAAACGAACCTTTTACTTGTCTTGATAAGCAATTGCTTGCGTTTTTTCAAGCACATCCAGACCAGCTTGAGCTCTTGCTTACTCAGGGCATTCGCGTTTAAGGATCAATTTTTCGTAACGTTTCAGGATAATTTCAAGCTCCATATTCCAGAGGTTATGTTGTGATCAAATTCCTGTTATTTTAGACTTTTTACGGCAATTTTTGTCCATCGATCTGCACAGAAACCCCCCTGATGCTCCGCGCTGTTTCCCCCCTATTTGCGTAATAAAAAATACTGCTGCCAGGTCGGGCACGAAGCGTTGTTGCCCTGCAGTGCGATGTTCGCACAACCGTAACGATCCTTTGTCCAACACGTAAGCAATTGCTTGGCAGTGCAAGCAAAAGGTTTGAGCACAAGCAAAGGCTTGTGCATACGAATTTAAGCAATTGATTGAACTTGATCTTTTGCTGGACAAGCTCTTGCTTGTGCTTAAAGCATTTGCTTATAAGCAATTGCTTGTTTTTATGCATACGGCCCAATATGTATTCTGTAATCTGTAAGACATATTTGTTAAGTTGCAAGAGGTTTTGGATATAATCCTCAATGAATCAACGTGTATTTCGTCTTTCAAAACAGCCAACGTAAAATGTTCGAAAAAGGTAACATGCATGAGTGATTTCTCCATTGTCTACGATGCGCTTACCCCGCCGTGATGAGTCGTGAGTGACGATTAACACGGTACAATCGCACAAAATAGAAGCATCGGACAATCCCCAGGGGCCAACTTTTGGAGGCGCAAAGGACCCCTTTATCCACGGATACAGCCAGGGAGACTCATATTTTTGGATTTGTTACATTCTCCTCTAAATATTCATATGTTCAACAATCAGTACGCTTTTCGATGCACAAAAGACCTCTGGGCTGCCGGTCTATGAGGTGAAAGATGGATTGTTACATTCAACGAGGCGAAGCCGAGTTGAATGGAACATTCCATCTTTCACCGAATGAAAATATTCGGACTATTCCACGAATGGAAAAAACATTCATTATTTGTTTTATATGACACCTACTTTATTTGCTTCTTCGTGTTATAAGAATCCGCACTGCCGATTAAATCGGCATCCGTAAGCAAAATAATTCCCGGTTCTGCAGCCATGTTGTGTAAAAAGTATGGAGTGCGTAATGTTTGTTTATGCGCTTGTTCATGAATGCAAAATCTGCGCAATGCGCGCAGTTAGTTTTAACGCGCGCTGGCGCTTGCAACAACATCATAACAACAACAAAATAACAACAACATAAGCCGTGTTCACACGATGAAGGCCAATTCTTAAGAGTTGCAATTCTTAAGAATTAAAACCGGAAGTAGTGTGCGCGCCTTTCTCATTTGAGGTAACGCGCACTCACTTGACTTGTTTTCACACCGGAATCATATCTCCTTAATGAGGTCAACCCAAACTACGAGTCTCGAAGCTGATTGTGTTCAGACGGTAAACAAATAGACTGCTCGCAGTCGCGCGCTCATCGCGCGCTCATTCTGCGCAAAATCTTACAAGTATATTGTGGTTTACTTGTGGTTTGGAAACCACAAGATAACCACAAGATAACCACAAGATAACCACAAGATTGCGCGTAGTTTTCAATGCGCGCAATTTTGTGGTTTGGAAACCACAATAGCTGCGTTCACACGATAAAAGCCAATCTTGTGTTTATCTTGTGGTTATCTCGTGGTTTGCAATCTTAGAGGTATCTTGTGGTTAGCGCTCGTTTGACCACGCAAAACTCGTGGTTATCTTGTGGTTTCCAAACCACAAGATTGCGCGCACTGCAAACTACGCGCAATCTTGTGGTTATCTTGTGGTTTCCAAACCACAAGATAACCACAAGATACTTGTAAGATTTTGCGCAGAATGAGCGCGCGATGAGCGCGCAGTCTATTTTTGTTTACCGTCTGAACACAATCAGCTTCGAGACTCGTAGTTTGGGTTGACCTCATGACCGAGATATGCTTCCGGTGTGAAAAACAAGTCAAGTGAGTGCGCGTGACCTCAATCGAGAAAGGCGCACACACTACTTCCGGTTTTAATTCTTAAGAATTGCAACTCTCGAGAATTGGCATCGTTTGAACACACATTTTGCAATTCTTAAGAGTTGCAATTCTTAAGAACTGCAACTCTTAAGAATTTGCTTTCATCGTGTGAATGCGACTAATATAACCACGAGTTTTGCGTGTTCAAACGAGCGCTAACCACAAGATAACCACAAGATACCTAAAAAGCAAAAACAAGTAGGTGTCATATAAAACAAATAATGAATGTTTTTCCATTTGTGGAATGGTACGAATATTTGTATTCGGTGAAAGATGGAATGTTCCATCCAACTCGCTTCGCCTCGTTGAATGTAACATTCAATCTTTCACAAGATGCAAATATTCGTTCCATTGCACTCATAAACATTCATTATTTGTATACTATTCAACGTTGAATGTTACTAAAAAAAAGTTCTATCCAACGCCAAATCGTTGAATGGTACATTTCCACGAATGTCATGTGACCTGAATTCAACCAATCACATTGCAAGAACATTCTAAGGTGTCATATAAAACGGTATAGTATGTAATGCAGTGCGCCAGTGCATTTCAGGGTATGCACCATTGCATGGAGCGTGCGTCACGCATTCTAGGATCGAAATATGTTCATAAAAACGTAGTTTGTTGCATTAAAATGTAACAGAAACAATCATATTTCTTGAAAAGGTCTACAAGTATTTCCCGGGGTGTGTGTGTGTGGGGGGGGGGGGGGGGGGGGGGGGGGTAATCTCGAATATTGACTATACGGGTATGTGCCACTTCGAAAACAAACCATTTTCGGAGCTGCTTCCCGCACTAAGGCTTTCATTTTCTTCCAAGAAGGCCGCACTGTTGACCTATAAGTAACCGATACCCGCTCTTTAGACATATGAGTAAAACATAACCGCTTTATAAAACACATTGTAAATTCATGGAGAATGTAACTGTTTTACTTGTTAACAATTCTGAATCTGCGCGTTCTTAAACTGGCTATAATTTCCGAAAGTGAATTATACTTGGTGCTGATGTTTATCAAGCACCGACGGCCGTATCATGAGAAATTGTACAATATGATTTTCGTTTATGTCTTGTCTGCAAGCAGCATTTAAAAGATGTATACCATAGTTCAAACCATGGTTTACCATGTTTACATAAATATAATTTTTAACAAATTTTTGTTCCACCAATTCCACCCATAACGTTTAAAAATAGCCGCTCTTTAGAACTATGAAAAAGCTGGTCAATTCACAATACCCTGTTTCTTGCTCAGCATGATAGCTCCCAAGACCCCTCTCCCAATTATTTCCCCCCTCTCATTCGCCCCCTAGACCCCCGATTCGAGACACACCCCGCCAAATGATTCGAGTACCCCCCCCCCCCCCCCCCCCTCCGAGTAATTGTCCTCTTTGTATTTTTGCACTGGCAATTTAATGACTAGGTAGGTAATCATTTGCACATACCTTCGGTTAGTTTCAGGTGACCTGCGGGTACTTATTAAGTGCTGAGTAATTATACCATAGGGAAAACACTAAAGGGAAACACTAACAGACAGCATTCAGCGAAAAGCGTACTAAAATATAGCTAACTGTCCCGTCATGCAATGCGATGTAAGAACTGCGAAGGCACGTATTGCATACTTTCTGATGTAAATCTACACGTATCATAATTTCATACTGTGTCATTGAACACCCTGTTGCATGGCGTGGGACATATGCCTCCAGTATTTAGATGCTCCTAAAGTCCTGTGGCCATATTCATAAAAGCCCGATAGCCTATCTGTCAGCTAGGCCTTATCTCCTTGCCAAAATTCCAGTTTGGACGATAACTAGCGGGGAACTCACAAAACTCGCTTGGGTGATCACCTTTGTTTTCACAAACCAGTGCACAACACACACGTGCATGGATATGTCTTTAGTATTGTGTGTAGATTTCGCACGCTGTCTATGCCCTTACCATATCGACCAATCAACGAGCGTCTAAGCCCTGTAATACAATAGCCATTTAAAATCTTCGTAGCGGGTTGCTAAATCGTAATTCAAGAAGCACTGCTAACCATACCGATAACAAGCTAACAACTCGGATGATCTAATTTATTCATCGTGGCTGTCATGGTAACATTCCATCTGTTGCAAGTTTGTTTGACATCGCATAAAAGCGCAGTTTACTCGAACGTGTGAATGAACGAATTGTTCCTTATTGTTCCAATCATAAAAGCATCTTATTGAGTTTGTTATGTGTTCTACAACGTGATACAGTAAGGGGGGGTAGTAGAACATAATTGTCTTATCTGGGGTAAACGGGGGGGGGGGGGGGGTGGGGGGGGGAGGGCGGTAACTTGTGTCCAAAACAAAAAGCTTGCTATAATTCCTAAATGTAAGGGTGTTACTGTAGATATGAGCATGGGCGTCGATACTTACGTAATACCCATTCATCAGGGGGGGATGGATGAATGGATCATCCCCCCCTGATCAATGGGTATCAATGACATATCGACGCCCGTGGATATGAGCGTGAGTAGGAATGATGTTTTTTTCGGGGCGGGGGGGGGGGGGAGGGATCGAGCGTAAGCACATGTTTTCATAGCCACCCCAATGAAGTAAAACCAAATACATCTCCCTCCTCATTACGATCAAGCTCCGCCACTTTTATAATAATGATAGCATGACAAGGGAAACTATTCAATTGCAGTGCACGAAACGAAATTGCATTAAATAGTATTATATAGATAGATTCATCAAAACAGAATTGAAATCACATAAAATCAATCCGAACTGCAAAAGTAAGCTAATATGTCACAAAAAGGACAAATAAAGGCAAATTACTCTCCAGATAAAAAAACATGTAATTTAAGCTGATAAAAGATGTTATTGCTGAAGTACAAGGATACTAGGACAAACACGGAAAAGTATGTTACTTGGGGAACTATTTTGAACTAACATCACGCTATCATAAGAAAAATCTCTAATATCCCTTATTCGAATATTCTCATTCCCATGTTCACGATCGCGCCACACGCATATACACACAAAAACCGGGCAGATTGTTACTTGCTAGCAATTTAGAGGTACATCAGAGTAAATATTTTGATTCGTTTAGATCTTTCCTGTTATTTTCAAATTGTGTCAGTTTGTGCACACCTCCCTGCAGAAATGCCCATATAACATAGCACTTGTTGAAACATGTATTATTATACAAATGATGCACAGGCATGAGTGAATCGGTAAGAATTGGATGCACGAGTTTAACTTTGGACTGGTTTAAACCCACGAGCGTAGCGAATGGGTTTTAGACCATTTCCAAAGTTAAAAGTGTGCATATAATTCCTCCAATCCAAAAAATATGCCTGTGCAGCATTTGTTTTAAAAAATGGGCGCAAACAATGTGAAAATCAGAGTTTTTCCAAGTAATGGATAAATGGCTAAAAAGTACCGACGCATGCCTGAAAAAGTACCGACGCATGACAAAAGTACCGACGCATGGCTAAAATTTACCGACGCATGGCTGGAAAATTGTTGATTTTCACTTTTTTTTGCAGACAATTTGATTTTCACATTTTTTGCAGACAATTTGTATTGATCCACGAAATATGCCTGTGCACTGTATGCAGTATTTGTTAAAATAATAAAATGGGCCCAAAAAAATGTGAATTCAAACTTAAGTGAGCCATGCATCGGTGAAAAACTTTTTCATGCTAATTGACCAATCAGAATGCAGGAATTCTTCTACCCATTTTATAAACCTGTTTGTGACATACTCGTACATTGGTTTAAAGGGGTAGTACAGTTTTGGTAAGGCTGAACTTTAGTAACCAAAACCTGCACAGTAACATTACAAACTAATATGTATAACCCCACCATGCTCGAAAGGTATACAAACATACAAGCGACTAAGTAAAAAAGCCTGTTATCATTCAAAAAGCGCCACAAAAAAAACAAGAGGGTGCTCTCTAATAAGGCATTGGTTTCAACCAATATCCATACAAAAGTATGCATGTGATGTTTTGTTGAAATAATGATTAAATACAGAGATCATCAACAACTATTTAAAAACCGCTTTTGAAATCTTTTTGAAAAAGTGTAAGCATTTTTTGATTTTTTTTCAAAAAATCATCGTATTTATTTGGGGCCCAAATAAATACGATTGGATATATTTTATTGATATTTCAGCCATTTCTGAACCGATTTTGACCAAATTAAGTTTATTCTGCCATTTAGCATTATAATTGCATGTTCTTTCAAATTCGACAATCAGTTTGTCATTACCTCACGAAAAATTGTGTTCTGCAGCGTCCTCTCTACCAAAACTGAACTAACCCTTTAAAGTATCATTGTAAATTATTTACAACAGCAAGAAAATTAAAAGTTAACGCTGTTTATTAGACAAATGGTAACAATTAAAATTGTTAATTTCCACTTTCGATCGATGATATTTGATCATTAATATGTATGACTCAAAGGAAAAAAGGTACCGAAATAAATATTTAAAAGGTGCCGAATCCAGATCCATTGGTTGGGCATAGTTTGGGGTCCAATAACCATTCTCAAAGAATCCGTTTTTCTTAGGGTGTAAACTGTAAATCAATCAACTATTATATCCCTTTAATACCGTTTAATTTAAAAACAGAACGCAGATAAAGTTAGTAGTCCTATGAACAGTAATTGAGGTTTCCCGGTGAAATTCGGGAGCAGTCATTTTCGTTTCATATCTTTCTAACTAGAGCGATTTTTCTTCATATACTGTTGGCTATTTTCATTTTCACTTACAGAGCGATCAAATTCTTTGCGTATAAATTATTCAAAATAGTTTTTGGCTTGATACATGGGCGTCAACAGGCGGGGGACGGGGGGGACATGTCCCCCCCCCCCCCCCCCCACTTTTGAAAGTGGAGGGGATTGTCCCCCCCCCCACTATTTTGTATAAGTTCAGAAGCGGGAATGAGTACCCCAATCAACATTCGAATTTTCTAGGCCCCCGCATTCGTAAATTAAGCGATCAATTTTGTTTGAAATACTGAAGCGTGAAAATTGTCATGTTCTTTATTTTTTTCAGACCTGCCTAACATCCAAGTTATAGGCAAACATAAACAAAGAAGGGTAATTGAAATAACACATACGAGAATGACGTAACAAATATGACTAAAGTATCATTCAAATGCAAACCAGCATAGAACAACAAATGGTTAAGAATGGCTAATTGAATGAAGAATGCAAACATTAAGAAAGTATGACTACATAATTACTGAGTGAAAACAAAATGGAAATATGAATGCTTTCTTCCAAAAAGCGATATATCTACCGATATATCCAACAGGTTTCTTTGCCCAACTTTGTACAAGTGCATATGGGAATATGAAAATTGAACTTTCTATATTTTGATTTTGAAGGAGTAATTTGTCGTAAAAAGTGGATTCCTAGATAGCTACGTATAGCTTATAACTGTAGAACTAGTAACATTGTCCAAATCCTCAAAATAAAATTGTTATTCTAGCGGTTCCCTCATACCTTGTTGTATTCGTATTACCAATACAATCATGGGACAGGTTTCGGTTTTTCAAATTTCCCTTTCGTTACAAATATGTACGATCGAAGTATTCAGATAAGAAAAACTCCCCCAGAGCTTTTTTTACCGTGTACAAAGTGAGTGCAGTGAGTTAGTGACTATCACTTTGCATTTTCGCTCATTACTTGGCCATGCAATGTCCATTTGACTTGAAATTTTCACACCGTACCCTGTGGACATATGAGATAACAACAATATACATTGCATCAACCATTCATCACTTATTGCACATGTCAACAAAGTTACTAGATCCCTTTAAGTTTAAATGAACTACAGCGTAATTTTCACAATAACGCTCTATATAAGTAATTTTTCCTCAAGAAAAAGAATTTGGCAGTCATTTCCCAGGAAATCAATACATTTTTGGGTAATTATTAAATATCAAATTGTCCTGGAAACGCCCCTTTTAAATCGATTATGCTGCCCTCTATTGGTGTGACGTCATCGAAAGATCTTCGATCCATAGCCTCTCTACACGACGTCTCTCTAAATTCTCTATATAGATGACGTAAGCCGATGAATTGTCAATCACGCTGCTGATTCTGAACCCTAAATGTGGGCGGGGCGTAAACTGGCTGCTAAGTGAGATTTGACATCAGAAAATTAGCCTTAAATCTGTGTTTACTGTGTTTATTTTCATGGAGTCTTTTTTCTGCAGACCTAGTTTACAAGTCATCAACTATGGAATAAGTGAATGATAACAGGCTTTTAATTTTATAGTCGTTTGTAATTATTTGTATACATTTCAAGCATTGTGGAAGTATAACTACATGTATTAGTTTGTAATGTAATGGTGCAGGTCAACCAAAATACGTCGTATTCTTTAGTTCCTTTATTGATGAAGTAAAAAAACAAAAGAACAATGCAAATTTCAAGGTTTTCTATATGAAACCAAATCGAATGTTTCATTTAAAAATGTGAGTGCCTACAAAGTAACGAATTCGAATGCGTAAACGCCGACCATTAAGTTTTTCGCGCTTTTTTGGCGCATATTTAAATTGGATGTTCCTTTTTGAATTTCTGTTTGACAGAATTTTGTAATCAAGTGCTACACAAAATTTAATTGAATGATCGTTTTATAGTTAATCAATTTCGTGCTAATGTGATCTAATCATTTATAGTTTGTTTGCTGTTCTGACGAATTTGACCGAGAAAACGTACATTAAACAAAATATCAGCATACACTTTTAGGGCAACAAGTATACGTTATGTACTCACATAGTATGGCATATTCAGTCTCAATACCTTCAGCTACGAGGGCCAATGCTGCGTCAACCAGAGCTTTTTTAAGTTGAGGCCAAAATTCTCTAGATGGAAGACTAAGCGCCCAATCACTCAGCATGAGTTTTGTTCCTCGATTCTCCACCTCACCCGGTAGGTTGTTTTCCTTAATGTAACCTTGGATCTTAGCTATACCAATGTTAAGTTTTTTGCCTAACTTTTCGACATGACTATTACGTGGAATCTTTTCAGCAACACTCCAACAAACGTCATCGATCTCATTTGCAGAAAATGATCCTCCGGTGGCCATCCTGTTGGGTAAACAAAAAACATTATTATTACATAATGCTTTTGCATTCGTAACTCTCTCGACGAGTCCATAATAATTATGATTATGTAAAAGTAAAATCATCAAGCCACACTATCATTGTCCAAGCATCGCCACCATTGGTAGCAGAACTACCGAACTGAATTGAGCTGAGCATGCATGAACCAAGTACTATGAAGCCTGTTATGAAATTGTTGGAATTACTCGATGCGCAAGATTTGTACAAGGAGAAATTTTTGTTTGCCGTAATAATATATGTAACACAAATGAGTTGATTTGACTAAAAATGTATTGCTTCAACCCCAAAACAACGTACTCCCACCCCCCCCCCCCCCCCCCCTCTCCCGTCCTCCCGTCCTCTACACTCCTCGCTTATATGCGATGATACACAAGCATACATAATTAGGTAGGATTGTAGATGGACACATACGAGGCACGCATGATGATACGATGAGCATAATAGTATAAATTATGCTCATCATGTAAAACAACAAAAAGACTCGAACTTGATTCCGTTTATAGAAGTTAATGACAACTAACAGTACACTCACCTGTCAAAATTATCTTGCATTATATGCAGCTCAAATATCTTCTGGTGTTGAAGATTTGGTTTTAGACCAACACAAATGTTCTCATCAAAATGAGCAGGACTGACGCCTCAAAATGGCGGTAGACACGCATTGTAGAGGAAAGGGTATAATGTGTAGTGCGTGTAAAATGTACGTACGCACGCCGGCGCGGCGTGTATAACGGCAGTGTTGGAGTCGTACTTCTATGGTGCAAAGAGCCTTACAAAACCGTACTGTAATTATCTACAAATATTATAAAAACAGGGCTTGTGAACTTTGTCTCTTAATTGAAAACCCGCCAGTTTATACAACGGGCAGAACGAATTGAAAAAAAAAACACCCATGGGTTATGGAACCACGGGCGTCGATCACGGGGGTGGGGGGGGGGGGGGGGGGGGGGGGTGGATATGGGAAATATATCCCCCTCCCCCCCTCTCCCCCCCCCCCCCCCAAAAAAAATATATATATTTGAGGTGGGAGGATGGTCTGTATTATTATCCCGCCCCCCCCCCCCCCCCCCCCCCCCAATATTGGGGGATCAGGACATATAACATCACATTAAAATGACGGGACATATCCCCCTCTCATTCATTATGTGAAAGTTGACGAAATAGTATACAACTATCGAATGGGCTTCTTGTGATAGTCAGATCTATTACCGAGGTGGGCTCGAAATTACTATTACCCGAAGCGTAGCTGAAGGTAATAGTCAGCCTGGACCTACGCAGTAAATGGCATTGCCCTGCGTATTTGCGTATAATAATATCTATTATTTATTTACATTACAAACTAATACATGTAGTTATACTTCCACAATGCTTGAAATGTATACAAATAATTACAAACGACTATAAAATTAAAAGCCTGTTATCATTCAAAAAGAGCCGTTAAAATCAAGTGCGCACTCTAAAATCTCGTTGGTTTCAACCATTATAAATAACATATTGTACATGGGATGTTTTGTAGAAATAATGAGTATAGATAGAGAGATAATCAAAAACAATTAAAAAAACATGTTTTGTAAATTGTTGAAAAGAGGAAGAATTTTTTGTTTTGAACGACTGGTTCAAAATTATCGAATTATTGTGGGGCCCCACAACTATTACAAATGGTTATGTTTATGGATATTTCAGTTGTTTCTGAACCGATTTTGATCAAATAAAGTTTATTCTGTCATTGAAATTGTATGCTCTTTCAAATTTGACACTCAGTTTTTCATTATCTCACAACAAAATTAGTTTGTGTAGCGCCCTCTTTACCAAAACTAAACTATCCCTTTAACAGGGTGCTTCAAAAGTAATTTTCTTTGTGACATAATAACCAACTGGGTAATATTTAAAAAGCATTATGCGGCTAAAGACAAAACAAATGATGTTTCATCGAACTCAACTGAATTATCCATACAAATATGCTCTTGTAATGAGAGTGGGCCAATCATTTATTTGAGAATTTCGGAAAATGTATAATATTATACAACCTACACATTTCTAAAAAAACACTCCAAAGTGGCTTTCACATAGTTTTTTGATAATATCTTTATTGGAGCATCATTTCAACAAAAATTATATTCGCAACAGGTGGTAAAAATCGTTAAGGTATCTTTCGTTAATAGCTGCTATTAGAATGCAAACAATCTTCTTACTAATTAATATGTTTTCTACCATTCTTCTTCTTCTTCTTCTATAATCTTCAAAGGGCTATAATGCAGCCTATCTCGAAGATGAACATAACTTGTGTACACGATATAAGGAGGAGTGTGGGCCTAATCAAAATGTGTTGATTCATAGTGGTTTGTTACAAGATCTTTGAATTGATCAAGTGAGACTGCATTAACCACTGTGCTAGGAATTTTATTCCATTCTAGTATAGTCCGTCGAGCGAATGCAAATTTGTCGATATTGCCCCTTGGACGGTATGTTTGGAAGCACATGTTGTGATTTTTCCTAGTTTTAGATGAGTTGATAGTGAAAAATGTATCTGGAGGAATTGCAACGAGGTTATTCATGATTCTATAAACCATGGTGAGTCTGCTCACAGCGCGCCTTGAAGATAAGCTGGGCCATTTTAGCTTGCTGATCATAACGGACACGCTGCTTGTTCTTCGATAATCAGCCGTGACATAACGAGCAGCTTGTCTTTGTATCCTCTCTAGTGTCTGGATTTCTGAGATTGTATGGGGATCCCAAACACTGCAACAATATTCTAAGTGAGGACGCACAAGAGACTTGTAAGCCGCCTCTCTAAAAGATTGTGGGAGGAACTTTGTATTTCGGCGGATGAAACCAAGCTGTTGGGAGGCTTTCTTAGAGATTGCCGAGATATGTGATGACCATTTTTAAATCATTGGATAAGGTGACTCCAAGGTATTTTCCAGACTCACAGATTTGAAGAAGGGGGGTATGGATGTAGTAATTGTAATTCACTGGAGATCGAGAAGGGCAGAACCTCATGACAATACATTTGCCAGGGTTGAATGACATCAGCCAGGTGTTTTCCCACTGCTGAAGTACATCAAGATCTTTCTGCAACATCCGAGCATCTGCGCTGCTGTTGATTTCAAGATAAAGCATACAATCATCAGCGAATAGTCTGGTTGTTGATGAAGTTTGATCAGGCAAGTCATTGATATAGAGAAGGAAGAGTGTAGGGCCCAAGACGGTACCCTGGGGAACACCTGATATAACAGGGGAGGCCTTGGATTTGACACCCTCCAAGACTACAGACTGCTCACGGTTGGAGAGGAAGTTCTGTATCCATATGAGATTATGGTCTTGGATACCATAATGTCTAAGTTTAAGGATCAGGCGGTTGTGCGGAACCTTATCAAAGGCCTTCGAGAAATCTAGCATAATCATGTCGACTTGCTTCTTTTTCCTATAAGAATCAGCAAGGTCATGAGCTGCTAACAACAACTGTGTCTCACAAGAATATTTTCTTCTGAATCCATGCTGGCAAGGAGAGAGGATGGAATAAGTATCAAGATGTTTCATAATTGATGAAACCACGATATGTTCCAGGGTTTTACAAGCTATGCTAGTCAGGAGATAGGACGATAGTTTCAGCTTTCGTCTTATCACCTTTCTTATAGACCGGGGCTATGTGGGCCTTCTTCAGTCGTCAGGTGAGGACACCTGTCTTTAATGACTGATTATAAATGTGTGTGAGGATAGGGCTAACAAGCGTGTTTCAATTAAATATCTATTATTTTGTAATGATTACGCAAAAAATTAAGTTCATGAATGAAATGTTGTTTGACCAAAACGGTAATATGTCTTTAATAGATATATTTACTATATCATATTTAAGAAATTACACAGTATTTAGTCAAAACGAAACCATAATCATTCAGTAGGACCGCATCGCGTGCTCGTAATGAGGCTGTACGCATTTTTTAAATCAGATCTACCGTAGAGGTCGCATGAGCTTGCACTCGCTAGGTGGATGCGATCAACAAAGCGATTTGACAGCATCGTTTGTTGTCCCTTTCTAGTTGGCTACATGTATAACTCAAAATGGCGTTATGACTCGGTAAGTCAATCTCGACATTATTAGCTTTCGGTTTGATACCAATTTTGCCATATTTTGTTTAATTTTGACATGTTTTTTGTCATCAATAAAAAGTGATTTTTTTTTCGTCCTTACGATAGAGGTTTTGGACATTATAGCGATGCTTTACGGGGAGTTGTGAGAATTTTGACTCGAAACCGCGGGAAAATAACCGTGGTTAAGCCGCGGAGTTCTTCCGTAGCCCAAGAGTCGATATCGAGAGTGTTTGCTGCTTGCTCAGACCTCAGTCCCAAGTGTTCAAATTTGTGTCAGAGTGGAAGTCTGCATTATGATTTGTATATTTAATGTGTCCGATCCTATTACCGATACCAATAGTTTGACGGCAGAAAATGCATAGAACCAAGGTGGAAATTATACGAGCAGCTGGAATAAACTCATAAAGAACACATTTGATGCACTAAAATATCTTGAGAATTTTACCAATTTTTCTCTAATTTCTAAAAATAAATCATCTTTCTTGAGAGTTGAGAATGAGAGGTTTGTTTGTTTGTTTGTTTTTATTTCCGATCCAATTTTAAAAATACAACAATAATCAAAACATTCATCATAAAACAATATACAAAGATGTTACATAGTCCATATTACAATCATAAAATAATAAATAGTATGTTCCATTATAATACATGATTGGGAGGATAGCCCGTTTCAGAACCATCAACACGATGGTTCTGTTCTTCCACGGGTCCTATTAAAATGAAATATACAAATATAACATACAGAGTTTTAAAAATCACTCATTCTGTTGTCAATTACATTACCCTACCCCCTAAACCAACCCCCCCCCCCCCCCCCCCCACCCTCCTCATCCATTACTCACTATGAGACCCCCATCCCATACTCCCAACCCATCTCCCGAGCCCCAATTACTAGCGGGTCATACAAATTCTGCATAATTCCACAATTGCACAGAATTATACACATATACATAATTGCACATGAACAGACATAAATATATTGAATTATTACACGGTTATTTGGCTCACTATATCCTAAGCTACTATAAATTATGTAATCGTTTTAATTACTTTATTGAATGAAAGCAGGGAATTCAAATTACGGGTATTCGGCAGGTAAGTTTATTGTAAAGGTAACTTTTAATTAAATGATTAATCAGGTGGGGCCGGGGAAATCAAACTTCACGCTATATAAAAAGCTATATAAAAGCTGTACGAGAGCAACTCAGAACTTATTTTGTGTTGTATATTTCCTAGTACAAATGTGAATGTTTGCATGGGAATGTTATTGAAATGCCCGCTGCCGGCCACAGGTGCACTGCAGCATAACACACATTATATGCCTCGGGATGCTTGTTTTGTTTGGGAAATGGTGGACAAATTTTGCAGAATATCCATTTATTATCGATAGATGTGAATTTGCATGTCAGGTAATACGGCATGCTCAGTAATACACCTTGCTATACTGTAGTCTTCAAATATAATTTGTATTCCTTGATTCTTGTTAGAACGGCTAAAATCTTGAGTTAATTTTTAACATTAGTATGTCTTTTGTTTTTTATTCTTTCCAACAGGCATTCCCAACCGGGCCATCTGTCATCTGTACTTCCATCTTCCGAATAGATTGTTATCTTTGGGGATTCTATTTTACGTGATTTGGAGGACAATTTATCTTATTCAGAATTTGCAGTGGATGTCAATGTGATTTTTTTTCCGGGAGCTACAGTACAAACCCTTTTGAAAAAGGTTAAATGCTTGGACAGAGATGGTGGACAATCTATAACTGACTGCGTTGTACATATCGGAACAAACAATTTGGAAATTGGAATTTGGGAACGAGACAGGCTTTATTTTCATGAACTCTTCAATACACTGTCTGAAATTTACAGAAGAGCAGAAATTATTTTTTCTTTATTTCTTCCTCGTTGGGATGATGAGACACTTCATTTACAGTCGGTGCATTACAACGAACAGATAGTGAGATATCTTAAAGTATTATACATGTTATTTATTGCTCACATGCATGAGAAGCATTCGTTTATTAGTAATGCATTGCTATTGCAATCCCAGTAAAGAAATCATTTGTATTTTCTTGTCATTTTTGATACAAATATCAGAGGGAGGATCAATCTGTATACAAATGTCGGCATATATATACAGCTGTAGGCCTCTCTTATGAAATAAGATTGCTGTCCAATTGTTATGATAGTGTAAAGACATTTCCTGTCAATCAGATGTACATGTAATGCCATCTGTAATGTGTCATATTTATTATTTCAAGGTAACATACTTTATGTGTATTGAGTCATTGACTCTTTTGTTCATCTTGATAGACACTCCTTTATTAGTGTGAATACTTGGAAGTACTCCATCGTAAAATAATTTTTGAATGCGTAGTTATATATTTATGTCATGTCAGGTAACAAGAATCCAATCATACATGTATTTACCTGACTTGTTTCTAGATTCCTTGGAAAAGTGTGTTATATTTATATCATGCCATTAGCTCTTTCAATAAAAGGTTTTAACAAACTTTAAATATTGTTGTACAGAGTCATCATTAATGTGTGCATTATAGACATTCCTGAACAAAAATGAGAATGATTTTGTTTGTACTTTCACAATAATTGGCAGTTGGTAATTCTTGTGTTTCACATGTGCTGCATGATCTTGTGTTTGCCTCCTATGCGTAATAAATCAGATATACCGTGAAACCATCAACATGTAGGTCTATATAATTATGTAGCTCATGATAACAACATACACAATAATATTTTTGTTAAAGTTAGGACTAGAGATGAACACTGGCACGACTCTATGGCTCAAGTCAGAGTTCAATCTATGAAAACTGAAGATGATGATGGACGATGACATGATGATTGTGACGATGATGTCATTGATCGTGAGGATGACATGATCGTGGTGATCATGATGATGTTGATGTTGATGGTGATAATGATGAAGATGTCGACAATGTTGATTGTGATGGTTGCGATGCCGATAACGATGTCGATGATGATTTTCTTGATGATGGTGACGGCAAAAAATAAAATTAGAGGTTATAATAAAAAGTAGCCAAATTCACTGACATCCAACAGAGTAATTTGACGCCCAGTATCAAAAATGTTTAACAAAATGATATGAAAAGGGAAATGAGCTTGAACAATTTAAATTTTCACCAAATGATTATGAATATGTACCCATCTCATCCTGAAAAATGAGAAAAACAAAACATCTAGTATGGTTTTGTAAGAAATGTTACTATTACACAACTGAGTCTTAAAGGGGTAGTTTAGTTTTGGTAAGGCTCAACTTTAGTAACCAAACATGGACATTAACATTATAAAACCAATAGTTTTAACTCCACCATGCTCGAAAGGTATACAAAATTACAAACGACTAAGTAAAAAGCCCGTTATCATTAAAAAAAGAGCCATTAAAACTCAAGAGGGCGCTCTCTAAAAAGGCATTAGTTTCAACCATTTTTCATACAAAATTATGCATGTGATGTTTTATTGAAATAATGATTAAATAGAGAGATCATCAACAACTATTTTAGAAAGGCTTTTGAAAATTGCTGAAAAAGTGCAAGCATTTTTTTATTTTTTTGAAAAATTCATTTAATTATTTGGGCCCCAAATAATTATTAGTTCAGATATATTTATTGATATTTCAGCCGATTTTGATCAAATAAAGTTTATTCTGCCATTAAAATTGCATGTTCTCGCAGATTCGACACTCAGTTTTTCATTACCTCACAAAAAAATTGTGATGTGCAGCGCCCTCTTTACCAAAACTAAACTACCCCTTTAAATATGTATTTGAAGAAAAAAAATGTTATGTAATACTGTAATAGGGTGTCAAATTACATCATAACCACAACATATGGTTCATAATGTAGCCTTTAGGACATGTCATACTCTTTCAAATGATACCTAAATTACAACCATATCACTTTCCTATGATTTTATACAATTTTGTTGGTAACTGAAGCACAAATTTTACTCTGTGCATAATTACATTATGCTCAGCAGTTTATGGTACTTTACCTAAAATTTCAGCAGTTTATGTGTTTAAGTATTTAGTTGGTGGTTGGTAGTTTGTTTAATATATGTTGCATGATCTTGTGTTTTCCTCCTTTGTGTGATTTGTATATCGATGAATGAATCAGATATACAGTGAAACCTTGTACATCTAGGTCTAGTATGTAGCTCATCATAGCAACATACACAATAATATGTATGTGGGGCAATAGAAAGCTGTTTTTCCGGGGGGGGGGGGGGGGGGGGGGGTTACACTCTCAATAGTAAAATCAGGTGCGTTCATGTTCGCTCGTGGCCCCAGTGCAGAGCGCGTTGCCCGTACCATGTACAGGGAGGTGCTTCGCGCAGAGCAAGAGCAAGAGATAGCGTGGTATCCCCCGGTTGATTTCGACCATGTCAATTATATGCCGAAGTCTCGTATGCCTCGTATGTATCGCATAGTATTTTGCTAGTTCCTGACCGGATTAAAAAACAAAATTTACAGAAAGTATGATATTCTGCTAGAACAATATCTATGAAAAGTAGTAAGTAATTAATCTATTGGATACACGCAGAATGAAAAGTGTTTTTTTAATGAAAGAAATTACTTTTCAAACTTATTTTTTCACAAGTTTTTATTCCTACTTTCACACATTTTAAAACATCAATTTCTACTAGTTGAATACCATATTACAATTCTCATAGTTTAAGCTTACAATTTATGGCAAATTCATGGTCGGAAAATTAATTCTGAGCACACAGGGAGAAGGAGAACTGAGCCATGTCGTACCTCATAATATGCAAGCGGCGCAAAAATTCCTGCATACGACTTGAATACATACAAGCGATTCAATACGCGGTGCATTCCTACTGCATTTGTGTATTTCATAACTGTTCTCCCCTCGGCGTAGCAACCGAGACTATTAATAGAATTAAGCTGTAAATTGTAAAGACATGTGACTATGTCATTATACTGTCATGATTAATCACTATGTAATTATTTTATATACACTACAGTTATGCGACAAAACCATTATATAATGTATACAGTAAAGAAATACATCGAGTGACCCCTCTCCCATCAGTTCGATCAGGCTATGCCATTGCTTGTATTTATCTGTGATCAAATTGAATTCTATATTTATATTGCGCCGTTTATGGACTTTGTTCTTTACCAAACAGTACACATATATATGAGTATAGATTTCATTTCATGTCTGCAACCGTAAATATGAAGCAAGTAAAAAAAACTTACATTTGAAAAGTCGCGAAATGCATTGTTAACTACTGATATTATGAAGTCTCTGGCATGTCTGCTTATTTCCAAAATTTGGTATAATTAATATCACTATTTTTCATGCAATGAACAAATTCCAAAGGTCCAGTGTACATTTGCCAATTTTATGATATTATCATTTTATAAACAATTATATTTCTAAGAACGTTTCTATCATTTTGTTTGATTTCTTCAACTGGACCTTTGGATCGCAAACATGAAAAAAAAACACAGTTTGATAAGCAACAAGTTCAGTCTACATGCTAATTTGTCAAAAGTTCAAGGAAATCGTAAATCATAAAATAATCTAAAGTGAACTTTTGGAATGATACTAAAAATAAAACTAGATCAATGTCACGTGAGTACTACGCATAATATAGCATACAATTATTCTTTGTAGTGCATTATTGTTCATTGCTGCTTCTTAAATGTAGGTTACCAGAAGTTATAAGTATACAATACTAAACCTAAGTTCTTTCGGATATAGAATTAGTTCATATTGTTAGGCGATAAACTTGGCAAAGTGCACCACCATAAACTTGATAAGGAATCGTTTATGGAGGTTTCGTATTTGTAAGCCTATGCATTAAAGACATCCATGTAAAGTGTCTAACTCCACGAAAATTACTTGGAGTTTCCTCAGTTCTCTTCTGCCGTGTTGTTTAGCTTATGGTAAGAGAAGAATAAAATAGGGTTAGATTTTTTCAAATGTCCCTTCAGTATCAAGATAATTATCATTGAAAATCATTATTTCAAAAGCGTTTTTGGATAAACGTACAATTGTCGTAGTTGTACACGCCCGGCCGCGGCCGGCGGCGTGCCACACGATAACGAACTCTGGCGTGCGGAGTAGCCGAAACCTTCGGCCTTCGGCGGCCTAACAACCCGTCGCGACGGGTCGTTAGGCTGAGCGCGCGCAAATTCTGTACCGTCTGTAAACACGTGTGCGGAATTCGTCAAACGGACGATTATTACTGCAACAAATCTACGGCAGGCCATCAGTATTCGGTGATAAAAAATGAACTCAATATTCGTTTTTTTCACTAGGTAAACAGTGGACGTTTTCTTTCGAACTTTCACAAATCTTCTAATTGTATTTTACAACGATATTGATATAGGATTGAAGTCTCAAATGTCATTTTGTGCAATATCTGACACTTTACATGGATCACTTTAATGAATAGTGTAACTTTCAATTTACGTCACGCATGACTTACAACAATACGGGTGAATGATACGCTACATATTTAAATAAAAAAAGATACATGTACATATACAACAAGACAGTATCGTTAAGAAGAAAACATACATGACACACAACATTAAGATAAATCTACAAATTTCAGATATTAACAATTTCATATTTCACAGTGCAGTGGAACAAAATAATATTTGTTTTATAATTGTTTTCTTAAAGGGGACCACCGGGCAAAGAACAGCACATAATTATATGTTTTGGTACCGTCTTGTGATATCAAATAGATACCCAACATTTCGCAAAGGGTTGTGTAATTCATAAACAAAGCAATTAATTACCACCACTTACGGAAACGCTATTATTTTCTACGGGCCAAACATTTGCGTGTGCGCCAATGCTATATACGTTTGGAGACAATAGAATCCCGGACGATTCGCTCGCTCTGGACAAAGTAGTCTCGTACATGCAGACCCGTGAACGCGTGCTTTAGAATGATGCGTTTTCCAATTATATATGTTTTCTTCCTGGAAACTTATTTTTGTGAACTTGCTGATGGAATGGACTACTAAAGATGTTAACTTTCATTTATAAGAATATTATATTTGGTGATGGTACCCTGGGCATAACTAGTTTTATGTATTCAAGACAGAAGGAAAAAGGAGGTAAAAACAACAGACATTCGCAACTGATCTCAAAACGTTATTGCTGGGAATAGGACAACGGCATTAGTGCGTGATCAAATTGCAGTGCACTCAAATGCACTCATTATTGTAAAATTTGATTTCAAAATATTTTATTACAAAGATTCTTCGCCAGGGGTCATTTATACTTTTTAGAATTTTTGTTATTTTGTTATTCTTATATACTAATTTGAAACAAATAGGTTTTTAAAAAGTTGTTGATGATATCCTATTTAATCAATATTTTAACAAAACATCAAATGCACAATTTTGAATGAAAAATGGCTAAAACCAATGAGCTTTTTAGAGAGCGCCATCTTGAGTTGTAACGGCTCTTTTTGAATGATAACAGGGGTTTTACTTAGTCGATTGTAATTTCAAGCATGTTGAAGTTATAACTATTAGTTTGTACCGTAATGGTGCAGGTTTTGGTTACTAAAGTTAAGTTTGACCAATACTTAACTATCCCTTTAAAGGGGTAGGTCAGTTTTGGTATTGAAGGCGCTGCACGAAATAGTTACATTTTGTCAATGAGTGTACAATTTGAAAGAGCATACAATGATATGACAGAATAAACTTACTTTCATCACAGTGGTTCAGAAATGGCTGAAATATTAATAACTATTGATATATTGAAGGTAAATTATCACAAAACGTTTGATTTTAAATATTAAATATCAGTATTTCATGAACTTTTCAATTGGGATCGATCAAATCAATTGTCAGTCAATGTAGGAATCGATGGTACTATTGCAAAGATTGCAAAGCGATACATTTGGAGGCAACATCTCAGTAGGCAAACGTTCGATATATTTAGTGCCTTATATGATTGGTCTTCATCATCCCTATACAATGATATTATATCCCCAGGGCCTATTGTAGAAACAATCGAGTACTGTGTATCTCTTTCTGCAATAATGCTGATATCGGACACTCTCACATTCAACCTGAACATGACGTGTACTTTTACTTCTTTGGGCATGTTGGGAGTTATACATATACTGCAATATATATACTCAATTTATACAGCGCCTGATATGATTGATCATCATCTCTAAGCTAAGCGCTTTACAATTATGTTATAACCGCGGTCATCAAACACACTCGAAATAATTCCGCTCATTACGCGGCTTTTTGCTCCATTATAGTCAACTATAATATAGCTCCTCATAATTACGATTGATCATCTCTAAGCACTTTCCAATGATACCATTACCCCCAGATATCGGAAAAAATGATAGCCATAGTTGTTACACGGTCTACAAGCAAAACCAGCATTCCAGAGTAAAGAGACGCCTCATGACATAATTATATCACTGTTTCTAAACTAGAATGGAATCCGTTTTGATGAAACAACTGTGAAGTCATGGCACACCATATATATTTATTAGTTAGTCTTTTGATATTCTAAATATTTGCTTCAATTTATAAAGTTGCATACTAAGACTACGCAAGCCTTGATTTAGTTTGCTTTATTTCATACACGCTTTACTTAAGGATACCGTAATATTGAAAGTCAAAAAAAAAAAAACGGTTGAATTCTACGTATTTTATATCAGAATAGTATGAACTTCTTAATTGGGATCGATCAATTCATTATCATTCATTGTAGTAATCGATGGTAACATTGTCGTTCGAAGGATAAAGTTGATTTAGTTTGCTTTATTTCATACACGCTTTAATTAAGGGTACCATAATATTGAAAGTCAAGTTTAACAAAATCCGTTAAATTCTTAGTATTTTATATCTTAACTTCTTAATTGGGATCGATCAATTCATTATAATTAATTGTAGTAATCGATGGTAACATTATCGTTCGAAGGATAATGTTAAAAGCGAATACATTTGGAGGTGACTTCTCAGCTAGCATAATGTTTAATACTATTGCATTATATATACTCCATTTGCATAGCGCCTAATATAAATGATCATCATCTCTAAGCGCTTTATAAAGACATTTCTTAATTATATGTTACCTGTATTATTGTAAATAATAATAAGCAATAATGTTTTCATACACTGTTCAGATGTTGTATTAGTGATGTTACAATCATAATCTCGGGAGGGATTAAATGGTGCAACAGATTTGGCGGCCTCATATTAGGCCGTGGGCCAAGCGCCGAAATTATGCTTCTTTGAACCTATTAAAAATGATATCACATACAAATTGTCATGATACCAATTTGAATTACGTTATGCTTAAATTATTACAAGAGTAAATTTTCTTAGTTTTGTTGTTTGTTAAATGGAATCGATCATGATTAATCTATATGTTGTTATCGATCATAACGAATCGATCCCTGAAATCCTGGGATTGAATACGTTAAAAATACTATTTAATTGAGATTCTTATCAATTTATTTGTGATGATTTTAACTGCTCATATATGTGATACCTAACCTGCACAATTTGATATTGTTGGTGTGCTATGTTATGTAATACTACTTAAAATTATTATGATAAAAGGGAAATAAATATTATTTCGTTTAGACAACGATATAATTATATATATAAATCATTGATCAATCTATTGGCAATTTAATTAATGACGATCCGTACTTCTTTTAGAGGATAAATATTAGCTGTAAAGGCTGTACTTTTTAAAATGTGTATTTAAGTTCAATCATTGTTTGAGATAACTTGTGTAATATATAAACAGCAAAAAGCACTGACATGGAACAACTTCCAGGACCACATGTCACAGTATAGAGAACATTCGCCTGTTAATGCACACTTAGAGCAGCTCTACAGGAAGAGAGGAATAATCTCCCCTAAGCCTGTATCAGAATGGAGGACAGATACATAGCAGATGCACTGAATTATTCCAAGCACATGGTGGACACACCCACTATTGATGTCTGTGTTTGGATAACTGACATTACCTTCATTTTAATTTGTTTTGACTTCCTCACCTGCCTTAAACTCTGTTGCCGAAATGTCCAGACTGTGACATGTGATACAGCAAACGGCTATATGCCAGTGCATTTTTCAGTTCTGTCAGTTAGGTAACCGTTTAAATACTAAATAGTGACATGTCATTGGAGTAGGGTATTTAAGTAATCCCGTGTGTCATTTTGGTTAATTTTGATGGACAGATTTTCAAGACATGACCATGTGGAAAATTATAAGTTTCGTTTTGGGCCCAGTGTAGTTTAAAAGGAATGCAATTGTTACAAGTCATTTCAAACTTTTAGATGTTTGTAAACATTGATCACTCTTTAGGGCACTTGTCATGGGATTAGTTCTTCTTTTGTTACTGAAGTATCTATTCAGGCCAGAAACCCAGGCCAGTTGAACGCACACAAGTGATGTGTCCTCTTTTGAGTTCCCTGATTCATTCATGCATTGAGGCACGGTGATTCTTTTGTTTGTTGGTAACCGGTTTACAACTTTTGTTTCTTGTTGCTGAGGGAGAGAAACCCTTTTCATGAAATAGTTGGTATTTGATTTAATGGCTATTTGGTAAATTTTGTTCATTCCTAAGTCATTGTATATTGTTGCTACCCAGATGGGGTTGATCTTGTAAGGGGGAAATATAATAGATATGCTAATTTAGATAGTTGTTCGTCCTTGCTATGAGGGGCGTGGTAATTAATGGGCCTGGGGACATATTAGCGTTACTTGAAGATCAGAAGTCGCAGAGCAAGAACATGGATTTGTCCAGCTCTTGCAAGTCTTAATTTAGTGTGTTTTATGGTAGTACGCATAGGCGGCAATGTGAGATTTGGCGGCCATTTTAAATAGGCGCGGCCACTAGTTTTGTACATTCACCAGCCACCATGATATGCCTGGACCAGACACTCATGCTTGTTTCGACAGTCAAACTGTAAGTGGATAATTTGCTTCTTATTTATCTAACTGTAAAATATTATACAAAATGAAATGTTTGTTCCATTTTGCTACATCCGAATGTGAGTTGAGAAAAGAAGATAAATAATTTTGTGATAATTAAACCCTAAATGGAACCAGTAATAGTGAATGTTATAACTATGTTTAGAAATTGATTACGAATGATGAAGCATGTGAGAGTATATTTTGATTCAATAAGAGATGTGTCAAACCAATTGTTCTTTATTTTAAACATATGAAGAAACTGATATTCAGGAAATGTTACATCTCTTGTTTAATTACTTATCCAATGTGTAAAATGATGCATCATATTTATAATTCTATTCTCGGTGTGAATTATGAATTGTGCTGTGCTCCGGATAAATATGTAAAAGCATAGAGCAGTTGTTTTTTATGCTTCGGTCTTTTATACCGATCTATTTTGTAGATGACGGTTGACCTACGGTTGACCTACGGCTCAACAGGTTCTCGCATGGTTCAACAAGGTTCCCATGCGGTTCAACAGGGTTCGCCGACGGCTTAGCCGGGTTCACCAGGATCACGCAGGGTTCGCATTGGACAGTCGCGGGCTCGTCAAGCTTCGTACGCGCACAACGGTTCGTCCCGCGTTAACGTGGTCGACATCGGCAGGGGTCGGGAAGCAACTCGCGTCCGACGTCCGACAGCGTAGACTACGCAAGACAACGCGCGGGTGACGACGATTCCCAGGTTTCGCGTAAAGTAGTGATGAACTAATTAAACTCTCCAATTGAAACGACGCTGATTACACTTAATTCATATAACTCCAGTCACTTGACGTTATAATTGAAACAATCTTTGTTGATGAGTTCACATAAATTGACTCCTACTCTCATGCAATGTAAATTCAATTGATTATTTTGTATATGTATTAACCCACTGTTACCTTGCAAATGTTAAGGAAATAAAAGTTATTTCCCTGAATCAGAGTGTTATGTGTTATTTTGTTTGAGTTCAGTAATTAATTTGTTTAGTTTTGCCCCACCAGACAAACAAGTCAATCACACCTTACCGGCTGTGACAGCAATAACCACGTTTGCCTAATATGTAACGTAATATCACTTAAACTGATTCTGCAATTGTAATCTTCACAACCAAAGATTATTGTGTTATTCTTCTCAAATCAAAGTAAATCTTGTTATCACTTAATCGATCATTTAATAAACTAAGCAGTCGATCAATCGGTTGTCAGATCAATGCAAAATAATTGAAAATCTACTTATCACTTAATTGGTCAACACTTATTCAATCAAGAAGCAATCAAACAATCATTCGCTTAATAAATATATCAATATACAAATAAAGAAACGGGCAGTGCTCTGTGTAAAGATTAGTTTATTATATTCTTTGCATCTTACATTAATTTCATCTTCTTTTGATTCTAATTATTTCCGAAAATGTATTAAAATGATGATACATTTTTTTAAAACCAAATTACGTGAAACTAAAATTGAATTATAGCGAACCCGAAGAATAAGAATGCACATTTAACAAAGCGACTTAATAATTGATTAATCGATCCTACGTTCATTAATTGCATGTAATTATTCAAATAATCGCTTCTGTGAATATTGTAAATTACCAATTAAAAAAACAAATTAAAATGTGATTATTTTGGAAGGACTGGCCACAACTTACAGGCTTCACTATTGCTGGTCCTTTATACCATCAATTACATTGTTAATTGTGATTATCCTGTGATTTACGTTATATTTGTAAACATTATTATTGTTTCACAAATAAATTTCATTTTATTTTATTTCATTTCATTTCATTTCCTTTCATTTCAACATGCATGCTTTTTTCTATCCAAAAGTGTAGGGATTTGAATTACACCCCAGCAGCTAACATGAAATAAACTTTAATGGGATTGTGAAGACCAAAATATAGCTTATACATAACTATTTAGGCAAAACCGTATGAGAAATTAAGTTTTGATACACAACCAAATTACTTGCAAATCGCTGAACATTTTAAAACAAATTTAGACTAGTACATGACTTGTATAAACAAACTAAGAACTATCCACAGCAAACCAGATACGTTATACATGTGTACTCTAAACATGACATAATAGTATTAGCCTTAAAGTGCTGAATGCAAACTCTACATGAAATTATATATTTCCAGTCATTTTTGTTTATTATTACAATCTGCATGCATATGTAATAACTCTAAAGGTTTATAGGCCTTATGTATACACACAATGAACCTGTTTTGCGTTTTGAAGTATGGTTGTATTTCACGTTATTGCATGGTGATACAGAATGTCTGCCAGCTCGACGACGTGCTTGAGTAAGAAGTATGTAAGATAATTGTTTCATCAATTGAATGTTAATTAATTACATCTAAATAAAGAAATCTGGTCTGCCAGCAATTCCTCCTATATCAAACATTGGAAGGATATGAATTACAGCTGACGTGAAGTAAACTATAATGGAAATGACGTTTATAAAGAAAACAAATAGCCAAGTCACTACTGTATTTATTTACACGAAATCGTGTAAGAAAAAAGTCCTGATACACCGCAAATGCTGAAAAGCCGCTGAACTTTCTATAGATAAAGTACATTATAAACTTGTAAATGATTCTAGACAACAACATACATATGTAAATACACATCAACATAGTAGACCTACTAGATAATACATGTTAAGTATAAATGATGCAAATATAGTAGTTATACATATTCAGTTACATTGTTCATAATTAGAGTCATATCCTGCGTATGTAAATAAAACCAACTACTGTATGTGTATAATATAATACTTTTGTTTGCTCTTTGAAAGGCCTTTGTCATAAACGCATGCTTTAACAAAAATATGACCGCCTACTAGGAGAGCATGATCAACATCTTATCCCAATAGGAAACTGCAAGATAAGTAATTCATCGATTTAACGAGAATCAAATATATCTACAATTAATGAGAAGGCTCTAGCTACCAGGATATCCCCTTCTGTACCCATACTCGTAGGCATATGTCTCTCAGCAAACTGCTTGCAAACCGCACAATATTCCTAACACCGAAGTTCATTGTTGAAAAGTAAAATGAACAAGAAAATAACAACTTTTACTACACATCAAACGAAATACTAGGATATAGATTTAAAATGCTGAAAATGAAGATTGAAAATATGTATTGATCATAAGCTGTTTCGTACTATATATTTTGTTTACAGAATGTGACAGACTATTTTAGTAACAATTTTGATTTTACAAGGTGGCCAAGACCAATGATTGAATGATAGATGAATATTAATGTTTATGCACGACGATTTGCAGGCTCCTGCATTTCTAAATAAATGTAATTTGATGAAAAATACGCCATATTAATGACCAGACAAAAAATCGCATCCATATAACAGTAAAATACAAATCTTATAAATAACAAAATATTAACATAAACCATATTGGTTTATTTTGCCATTTAGGTTAATTGCCATAATACATCCATATTCTATAAAATAACAAACAAAAAAATATTATAGACTCTGAAGTATATATGTAAATCCACTGAACTGTTTCGTACTATATATTTTGTTTACAAATGTGACCGACTATTTAAGTAACAAAGACCGACACTTGTCGGTAATTCATGTTTTGAAGCAATTGGCATGATGTGTGCAAAATACAACCACATCTTTGCCAATTATTTACAAATGTGTTAAAATAAATCATCAAATAAAAGCTTGTGACAAAGACCTTTCTAATGGTATGAAAATCTACATTTCGATTTTGCAAGGTGGCCAAGACCAATGATTGAATGATAGATGAATATTAATGTGTATGCACGACGATTTGCAGGCTCCTGCAATTCTAAATACATGTCATTTGATGAAAAATCCGCCACCTTAATGACCAGAAAATCTCGCATCCATATAAGAGTAAAATACAAATCTTATGAATAACAAAATATTAACATTTAAGTTAAATGCCATAATACATCCAGATTATATAAAACAAGAAAGAAAACAAATATTATAGACTTTGAAGTATATATGTAAATCCACAAGGTTCGATAATGTAAACATGCGCTTAAAACGCCATCATGTATACAAAGATGACTACAATGGTCCGATATTAACTTAACATGATGCCTACAAATTCCACATCTTTGTTCTATCCAAATGTATATAACTGCGGTGAAGACGTTTGTTTGTTTGTTTATCGTAGTTATCGACGGATAAATGTTTCATAATTTCCGACTGATCTTCCCAAAAATAGGTGTCAGGCATTGTACAGCTTTATGGCATTATATGTGGTGCACATATGGGACATTGGCACTCAAGGAGTTAATTATGTGACATAATATATGACAATAACACAAAATAACAATAATTATAAAACCTATTATTCATGACGGGCAATAGCTAAATATTTGTCACAGATGACGATAAAACCATTGTATCCGACATAAATGTAATGCAGATAGTACAATGGTCAGATATTCAATCAAATTATTTTTTTAAAGAGTTGTAAAACTTATGTTGTACATTGAGCATCAATACTACATACAGTAAGTTGATTGATGATAACACAGTAAGTTGAGAGATACAGTCGGTCGATCAAACTATTATGCAGGGTCAATAGTATGTTTGATCTTTGGAAGATTTACATAAGGCACACATAATCTTACATTTGGCAATTACTAGCAAGATAATTTAAAATGTATGATACATTCATATCAATCTATCTCTATTATAAACATGAGGTGTTACAAACTTGTTGAAGTACAATTTCATATTAATGATGTTTAAAGTCATACCTGTAAAGTGTCCAAATCCACGAAAATTACTTGGAGTTTCCTCGTTTCTCTTCTACCGTGTTGTTTAGCTTATGGTAAAAGAAGAATAAAATAGGGTTAGATTTTTTCAATGTTCCTTTAGTATGAAGATAATTATAATTTAAATCTTTTATTTCAATCACGTTGATTAACGCTTTTGATAAAAAATACAATTGTCCTAGCTGAGAACGTCCGCATGAGTGCGTGAGAACATTCCGGAGATTGAACTTTGAGCCGAGCGAGTGCAAATTCCATGAATTCTGTACTACGTGTGTAAACATACACTGGTGCGAATATCTCAAACGGATCATTCATTACTGCGACAAATGTATGGCAGACCATCAGTATTCGGTGATAAAATATGAACTCAATATTCGTTTTTTTCACTAGGTAAACAGTGTTCGTTTTCTTTCAAACTTTCACAAATCTTTCAATTGTATTTTACAATGATATTGATATAGGATTGAAGTCTCAAATGTCATTTTGTGCAATATCTGACACTTTACAGGTATCACTTTAACTCTGTATTAGTAAAAACACCAGGAAATATTGTATGCTTTTCTAAATGTGTCAAAATTTCACCTTTTTTTTTTTTGCAGCGACCTCTTTACCAAAATTGAACTACCCCTTTAACAACTTAAAACAAGGCACGCTAATAATATATAGTTGCATTCTTGTAGCTCGTACAAATATACAGAGGCATAACATACCCTTAAGCTGCAACTGATATTTTGAATGAAGGAACGAACACATATGATGCATTAGTTCATCGATCAGACGATAATCAATTTAATCTAACATCATGAACATGAATGCTCTACCGGGACACTCCCTCCTGTTCCCATACTATTACAGCAAGCGTGAAGTAATGGAAATTAAATTTATCTTGACAAATTAGCATAAACTAAACTTACTGTATATACATCAAATCGTAACAGAAATTACGCTTTGATATAAACAAAAAAATGCATGCAAACCACACAACATTCTTAACACGAAAGTTCGTTATTTAACAGTAAAATGCACAACAAATGCAAAATATTAATACACATCAAACAAAATACCAGACTATAAAGTACAAACTATGTTACTGTACATACGAATATACTTACATTTGTTTAATCATACGCTATTTTGAACAAGACTTTTGTTTTATTCCTCAAATTTATCTTTTCGCAAAGTGGCCAAGAGGCCAAGGCTTATACTTATGTGTATGTACGACGATCTAAATTAAAAATAAATGAAAACTACGCTATTATAAACATGTTGTTGACAAAAAAGAATCATATCCATATAATGGTTTTTAAAAGGCTAACACTGTTAATTTGTACCACAACTTTGTATACAGACACGGGAGCTGGTAATAGTTTATCATCTACATTTAATACACCAGTAATTGTAACATATTATTAACAGGAACAGGGTACTTCATTTTGCCATTCGGGTTAGAAACCATGACATATCCAGAATATAATTATACAGCAAAAGTATTATTGACATGGAAGCCCGTCAGCAATTGCTCCATATTATTTACACATTCAAACTGCGCTTAAACCACCATAATTATACATGGATGAAAAAAAGATATTCATTCAAAATTAAGAGCAAAAAAATCAACATGTATGTTGTATTCTATACAACTAAGGTGAAGACTTGTGTTTGTTCTTTTATCATATTCATCCACGGTATGTATACAAATGTTTTCAGATTTCCGACTGATCTCGCCCAATAAGTGTCAGGCATTATAATACATATGTATGGCGGGTATGTGATATAAGTATGCGACACTAACACTCAAGGTGATATTGTAACGTAATGCATTTCAAGATAAAGCACATATAAAATGCCGTAAGTATGATGAGCAATAGCTTAATGTTTTTCACAGATGACAATATAACCAGTGCATCCGACATAACTGCTATATACAGAATGGTCCCATATTCATATAAAATGACGATTGTAATAATATCAGAAACTATTTTTGTTTCTTTGTCAAAGTTGTGAAACTTAAATTGTACTTAAATTGTACGAGCATCAATACTGCCTACAATAATTTACAAAGTTACAAAGGACTTCTTTGCAATGTCCTCTATATCTGTACAGGTTATACACTTGCAGAGACGTAATGCTGTCGATTAATGTTACGTGAATATAATGAACACACTTATCCTGCGTATGTAATCAAATTAATATACTCCCCACCAAAAAGAGTAGAAACTCAAATCGAATACATTGTATTTCCAACTATACTTCTTTATCATGATATCATGGTATCAGAAGGCCTGTATAATTGTTTTTACAATGACACCATAATTAATAAGATGTAGCAAACAGTGACATCCCTGCAATATGCAATTCATCATACTATATGACGTAAGGTAAACACTGAATAGATACAACATGCATTTGTATTTCTCGTAATGTAGGCCATTATACGCATGGAATACATTATTCTTGATCACAAAATCATAAGCAAAGAACACAGTAATACGACACATACAGTCGGTTGATAAAACTTTCTTGTGCACCCTGCACATGTAGGTTATAACAAATTTGTTTGATTTGTTGACGATTTCTTTCTTTGATGTGTAAATATAATTATGGCTGGAATTAACATTGTGGACGCATGACAAGTTGATATGTGATTAATTCTTATTTGTATATCTCCATTATAAACACGAAGGAATGTAAAACATTATTATGTACCGTACAATTGTACTGTAATGATAGTGTTTAACACTGTAATACATGTACTTGTTCTTCTTCCAGTATACGTAAGACACATGTAGTGATAATATCATACCATGCATGCAACAGAAATAAATATTATATGACCTATAAAGATACTGGTGTGCGATTGGTCAAAATGCTGTCACGTGACCATCGCTACAAGGATGAGAAGCGTTATATTGACCGGTAAATTACGTCACCGGTCAATATAACGGCGTTATATTGACCGGTGACGTAATTTACGTCACAATGGGTGTGTGAAGATGAACAATGTGCGCGTATTAGCATCCTGGCACGCGCAGCGTTGTTAAGCTTTCTACGGAGATTGCACGATCCGAAAGTAAATTTGAAAGGAAGCTCGAATAAAGAAGCATTTTGCGCAGCATTTCGATAATAACACGTCTGTTCTACTGGAAGGATTTCGATTTAATCTAATGATTTTCCCTTGTCCATAATTTTATTTCAACACCAAATTTATATTAATCTTGATTTGTATCTATATAGGTCATCATAATATAACAGATATTGACTTTTTCCTTCGGGAACCATATAACATTTCATTTCCCTTGGGGGAGTTATATTTTTGTCTCGGAATACTATATTTTTCCTCAGCGCTACGCGCTTCGGAAAAATATAATGTCCCTCGACACAAATATAACTTCCCTCGAGGATCTCAAATGTTATATTGCCCCTCAAGACAGTCAATATCTGTATACAATTCAATGATGGTGTAGTACAGTTTGTATATAAATAATAATACATTAAGGATTACAAAGTGTAATAAACAAATCAATGGCAGGTACTTAAACTCCCTCACTGAAGAAATGATTAGTTCACATTTCTAACAAACTTCATCTAAAGGAGCAACCAGTTTCACAGGGTAATACTACAATTTTTGAACACAGTACGTTTGATTTATTGGACATCTCACATAACGTTACATAGTATAATGTAAGAAGATATTGACGTTTAAAAGAGTGAGCTGTGAAAATAAACTTCTTTGGTACATTGCTGTCAAAATTAACTTTTTGTTATCGCACGGTAATACTAAAATATGATATTTAAATTACACGAATTTCTCATATTTTAAAATTTCTACCAAATTTGAACATGAGCCAGATAAAACAATAATACAAACTAACAAATGAAAAAATAAATAGGAAAGGAAATTCGAAATGCTAAATATTCCGTTTTCTAAACAAATTATCTATGGTAAATGTCATGTACATTATAGTGTTCCAGATAACGGAAGATTTGGAAAGACAACGCAATGTCATTGATAGGAAATCAAAGAGCAACTGCACTTATTCCCAATTTGTTACGCCTTCAAGACCAGATTGTTCCAACGCGTGCTTCAGATCATTTGCACATCTCTTCTTTTTCGAAAGCCATTGATGTAGAAAGTACTTCGTTGCTTTACCAACGTCTCCTCTCAATTGATCAAGCTTGTTTTCCGTCTCTGTGTGATTAAACCCAAGCTCATATAGGAAGCACTCATACATGTCATGTGGTATCCGCAAAGTCAATTTGTGGATTTGATTCTGTGTGAGATCTGGGATATCAGTCAAGCTAAGGAAAAGGAAACAAATATGAAACAGTCATGTAAATGCATTACAGATTCGATCAAGACATGCAGAAGACCTACCTTTTTTGCTTTACAGTGATTATCATACTTTGGATGCAATTGGGGACTAGAAAATTTATCATAATTTCTTTGTAGCGTTTAGTACAGCGGAAGTAGTACATATTGTATGAACCGTTTAAGTTAGTAATCGGGAGATTAAAATGAACACTCAGGTTTTTACTTAAAGCTCTAGTTTAATAAAGGTTTAGATGAAGACAAAAACAGTCATTTGTGAAGAAACTACCATCGTATCCATTAACATTCACAAAATAGCAGTGCGCGAATTAAAAGATAAACTAACGTTTACTTTAAGGGGACCACCAGGTAAAGAACAACACATAATTAAATGTTTTGGCACCGTTTTGTGATATCAAATAGAAACCCAACATTTTGCAAAGGGTTGTGTATATTATTCATAAACAAAGAAATTATGTTCCACCACTTACGGAACCACTACTATTTCCTGGTTCCGTACAGGCCAAACATTTGTAAGTGCGTCAGTGCTATTGACGCGTATGTCTGGAGACAATATAATCCCGATTATTTTGTTCCTGCCAAAGTAGTCTTGACATGCAGACCTATAAACGCAAAAGGTGATTCTTTTACCAATTATGTTTTTTCTGGAAATATATTTTTGTGATTTTCAATAAATATATATCCAATTATAATAAATCTAAAGCTCACACTTGATTCGAAAATGAAATAAAAATGTAATGCCTACACATATTCGAAAATGTTATTTTTGAACCAAACACCACATTCACATTAATGTTTCAACAAATGAATACTTAAATATATATATATTTTAATGATAAAAGCCTTTTTTCTAATCCGTTTTTCAAGTTTGTATGCTTTTCGAGCATGAGCTGCAATCTTTTGTAACTAAAATTACGACAAATTAAGGTATACAAATAGGTATACAAATTAAATGTTTTTAACCAGATGAAACCAAGTCAACGGACTACGAAGGGTAACTCTTTGTGTTCATTTCCGAAAATAGGTATTTACATAGTATAGTATGTGTATGCAAATATAACTAGAGAGGGCATCCGTTTGATATGATACGACATTAAAAGATACGATATGATGTTATTCAAAACAACGTTTATGAATGCGATAATGAAAACATAATTCTATATCAATGAGAAGGTTATGACATACCTCTTTTCCGTAAAAGTTATTGGAGAAATATCCAACTCCTCATCTGCAACGAAAATGTAAACATATGTATTACGTTCATATTTACATTTTTCAGATATTCAACATATGTGACATTCTAAAATAATGTTATGAACATACGTAACAAGAAATCCGATCAAAGAAATTATGTTATAGAATCGAACAAATGCGATCTATTAACTTTGTACGATTTCAACCAAACACTTGAAGCTTTTACGCTTCTCTTATACCTTCTTGTATGGCTTGTGGTAACATACATAATGGGTTTGATTTTTCAGATGTATCAATTTTAATTAAGCCAATTAAGATTGAAATTGAGAGCGTTTATAGATAGGTTTAGACTGCAGCCAAGAATATCCGAATTTGGATACTAAATGTTCTAAACTGTCCGCATTCGAATACTTTATACGAACAATCAGGATCAAATCAGACATTGATTTTCTCTGTTGTCACAGGGTAAGATGCTTTTACAAATCAATATAAACCATACAAGACGAGATCCTGAAATTGGGCCTTTTGTAAAGCTTTACAAAAGGCCCAATTTCGGGATCTTGTCTTGTATGATTTATATTGATTTGTAAAAGCAAACTTAGTTTAAAGGACTAGTTATGATATCGAATCATCGATGATGCAGTTATTGAAAACGCGAAATTTAAAAGGCGCCTATACTCACATTCTGTTCTGAAGAGCATTTCATCGATGTTACTTTGCAGTAACACGTTGACAAAGCTGTTCACATCTTCACCGGATAGGTCCAGAACAAAACACCTTATAGTTCTCAATGAGCTCCTGAGCTTGTTGTTTCCTATGGTCTGTATGAAACATGGAAACAATAGCCGCATTTCATTAAATAATTATCGTATTCAATATGTGGTATTACATTTTCCACAATGTCATTACGATTCATCCATTGCACGCAGCTATTAATGACAATGTGTCTTAATAAATATAATCATAAGTATCATAACCTTTATTCTCCTAGGGACCTGGATCGAATTCCATTACCGCGGTCATCGGATACACACCCACAATAAATCCGGTACTTTCTTTACTCAATGAGGAGCATTCCAACCAGTACTACATATAATGTGCACATATTCTCTACAAACACACACACATGCACACATATTCCTTACGATTAGCTGGTGTATTATACGAATTATTGATCTCAGACATTTGTTTAATTTCCAAATCTATTAACGGTTTCAACAAATAAATTAATCCTGATGGCAAATTAAAAATTGAATAAAACATATCTTTAAAATCTGTTTCACGTTAAACTTTTTGTCGCTAACTTACCTTTGAGCCAATTGTCATTTGTTCAATCTTGCATTCTATCGAGAGATTCGTCTCGTCCTTACAAACCTTGAAAGGTACATTTGGGTGAATCTGCCGAAATTGTACGCGCTCCTCGTCTCCCAAAATATCCTAAAAAATACAAGACATAAATGGACGATTCATTTTAGATGAATAATCTGTCTTCAAATGAAAGAGAATTAGTTCGATTCCAATGTTAAAAAATAACAATTGAATAATTAAAATGTAATTATAGCACGTGTTTATTTACCTGAAGAATTCCTTTTATGTTGTCAAAGATGTGAACACGTAGCATGACCCTTTTGTCCTTTGGTAGCTTTTTGGCAAGAAATGGGATGCAAAGCACTTCCTTGTCTGCTACGTTGTTACAAAATATACACCGGCCTTCACAGAAATGGCTCAGTTGTAGCTTTATGTAGTCCTTTGTGACCTGGCAAGACATGCCTTCGGTGCTACCATCAAGAATCTTTCTTTCCCATGGTGTATCTACAAACATGGAAATAAGGTGAATATCATTGCTTGTTTACCTTAAAACTAGTATAGTGTATGGAATGTTTGGTTGTGGATTATTAAAGGGATAGTTGAGTTTTGGTATAGAGTGCGCAACATAGAAACATTTTTGTGTGAGATAATGAAAAACTGAGTGTCAAATTTGAAACACCATACAATTGTAATGATAGAATACACTTTATTTAATCAAAATCGGTTCAGAAATGGGTGATATATCAATTAACATAACCGTTCTAATAACAATGGGGCCCCATATTTATTTTATAATTTTGAACCAGCTATTACAAGTTGTTTTAATGCTTTCTCATTTAAAAAATGTACAACAAAGGTTTTTCAATTATCAAGTGACTATTTCTCTATACAATTATTGTTTCAACATAACATCACATGCACAATAATTATTCGAAAATCCAAATGGTTAAACCCAATGAGTTTTTAGAGAGCACCCTCTTGAGTTTGAACGGCACTTTTTAAATGAATATATATGGATTGTAAATAAATAAAATATTCTTAATTTCGAGCATGGTGGAGTTATATTACTGTTGGTTTGTAATGTAATAGTAAATGTTTTAGTTACTAAAATTCAGTTTGATCAAAACTGTACTCTCTTTTAGTTGAATTTGAATCGAGCACCTTCACGAAATTATTGCTTTCTTCATTTGTATTCTTAATTGCCATCACCTTTAACTGTATTAATTTTGATCTTTATCACCGAAGCATTAAATCGATGTCATGTACGTTCTTATTTATTAGTTGTTTTATTCGAATAAACAAAGCAATATGATATTAAACTCACTGACCGTTCGAATGTCCTTCTTTCCACATCAGAGTAACGTTTGCTTGACTGGGATCATGAAGAATCGCACAATGTGGTATCGTCACCTCAACAGGCTTATTGAACGTCTGGCCGGCAGGGTAACATCGGAAACCGATACTTGCAAGCATTTCATCGGATTTGAGTTTGATATCGTACGGCTGGTTCGTTAGGGCTTCGATCGATATTTTCCGTTTCTGTTTTCCTTCCAAGGCTCCTGGAGGAATGATCATTGTTAACCCATAACGCTCAACCTCCAGAACACCACCGTTGCAATCAAACTTCCCCTCCGCTAAATGATGAGGAATTGTAATCGGAATTTCCTCACTGTCTTTCACGGTGATGTCAGCAGAGGGAATGATGTTTTCATCTAGTGTTTCGGTGTTGCCAGGTGTATCATCACTGGTAACTTCTGGAGGATGATATACGGGTGCTCGAAGAAAAAGAAAACATGTAATAAAGTTAATGATCGTGTATTTGTTCTGTGATCTTTTTTCTTAACAGAAACGACATAATTATTTTACGACAATTTTTACTACTTGTTAGCAGATAATGTTTAATAAAAAAGCTAAGGTAAGTTAAATAATTTAAGGCGGTTGTTGATTTTTGTTTACCTTTTAGAAGGTCATCCTTGACATTGTCAGATAATCTGAAAAAAAAACATGACGACACAAATCTCGAAATCAGCATCATTTGTGAAAGGGTTAGAAAGATTCGTAGTCATACCTATATTTAACTCATTCAAAAATATGAATTTAAATTTGTTTAATGTTAACATACGAAGCATTCAATCATTGCACTGAACTTGAACAAATGACGTTCTAGAAATATACGTTTGTATTCGAAGCCATATAATGTTAGATACACTCACGCACTTGTGATCATCTGACCAAAGACTGTAGTATGCCCCATATATGAGCTTAAGTAACATTAACGGCTGAATAAAGATTATTTCCAATAATGCTTAAACTACCTGAATATTTTATGTTAAATGGAAAACTAATTATATCGCATACAATAAGATGATTTTGTGCGAAGACCAATAATGTTTGGCCTCAATCGGAAATCGGCAGAAAGCCCGGCCCGCTCTCATATATTAATAATATCACAAGCATACCAAGTTTGGGTGCCAAAGGGACAAAATGCTAACATAACGCTGCAATCGCAGTTCAAATCTCGAAGGGTCCATTGCCAACTTACCTTGAAACCATCAGTTGTCGAAATTCTTGTTTATCGACGTACTGTACCGGTGTGTTACCAGTTGTATCAGTAATACGCAGATCGGCTCCTTTGAGTATTAAGTACAAAACAATGATCTCTCTATGTGTTAGGTTCTGGTTCTCTGGATACTCCTGATGGATTTTCTGCGGTGGTGAAAGATAGCAGTGACCTACTTCATGAGATAACTGTTTCAGTTGATTATAATAACTCTACTTCAAATAGTAACATCAAATTAAAGGGATAGTAATATACAGTTTTAGCCAAACAAAATTGTAATATATCAAGCTTGCAAATTATCATAACAAACTAAATAGATACATGATGTTTGAAATGTAATAAAACATATAAGCGGTAACGTAAAACAGGGCTGTTTTTATTTAAAGGCAATTCAGACCGGTATATCAGACGCGCACTTTTACGCACTTTTACGCACGGTACGTAATTCCCTTTGGTTCAGGTAATATAAGATGCGATCGCAAGCTGTCCCAGTTCACGAACGAACAAATCGAAAATAGTCGCGTTCGGTATGTTTGTTTACCGAGGACGTACTCCTTTTACTAGTCGAATCATGGTCGAATGGACTTCCATCATAGATTTTTACGAGCGAAAATATTACGTAACACGGTTATGTTATCATGATATCAGCGCTGTATTGCCTCAGGGGATAGCTCGAGTGGTTCGACTACGTCAATGTACATTTTATTGCTTGGTACATACTAGCTACCAGCTGTGCGCTGGATATGAAGGCCCGTGTTCAGATATTCCGAATATTCCGAAGCACCGTCTAGATTGAACCATCACACATCGCGAGTTTACCTCGGGAGATTACGATGGAGTGCGAGTTGGAGTTTGCTGACTACCCTTTTTTACCCACGCATATTTGCCTTTAACAACAAAGGTTGCCCTAAATGCCCCTCAGGTTCATCCATACAACAAATGTGAATGGGCAATCTTAAACCCATTAGAGAAGATTTAAAGAAATGTTTCAAGATCTTGTCTTGCCAAGATATCACTAAGGAAAACAATGTGTTAACATAAGAGTTAACCATTAATCCATGGTGAGTGAGCACACATTACACGGAAAATAGTCATACTTCGAAATTCGCAAACGTATTATGATGTCAAATTATTGAGAATTGGAGAAATTAAAAATGCACTGTTTTAAAATTGCAATTACTCCATGTTACCACATGTGGCATTCCAAATCAAAACGAATGGAATATCAAACAGCATTGTTTCATGAACCATATCTAATGCATTGAGCAAAATGTGCTGTTTCACAACAATGTACAGGCACGCGCATTACCTTGTGACTTTTAAATTGGGCCATTTTGTCATTAAAGGGATAGTTGAGTTTTGGTAGAGAGGGCGCTACACATAATAATTTTTTTGTGAGATAATGAAAGACTTAGTGTAAAATTTGAAAGGGCATAATATTTTAGTGACATAATAAACTTTATTTGATCAAAATCGGTTCAGAGTCGGCTGAAATATCCATAAATATAACAATTTGTAATAAAGCTGTGGCCCCAGGTTTATTAGGAGAATTTTGAACCAGCCGTTAAAAAAAAAAAAAAATGCTTCCTCTTTTCAAAAAGCTACAAAATAGCTATGTTAATAGTTGTTGGTTATTTCTCTATCTAATCACTATTTCAACAAAACATCACATTTTTTTTTAAATCATTGCTTTATTGACATCAAATCAAATAAAAACCATGACAAACACAAATACCTGGGTTACTTGTTGTTTTTACGCAACAAAGTACAAGGTGTGAAAATCAGAAAAAATATACATAGTACAATAATAGAGAACAACGTACAAATTATAACACAAGATGGAATTTAACGACACCATGTGACTTATTTTATTCAAAATGGTTGAAACCGATGAGAGCGCCCTTTTACGTTTTAACGGCTCTTTTTGAATGATAACATGATCTTTACTACGTCATTTGGATTTTTGTGTTACTTTCTAGTTATGAATATTAGTTTGTAATGTAATGATGGTTACTAAAATTAGGATTCACCAAAACTGTACTCTCCTTACCAGAACTCAACTATCCCTTTAATCTGTGCTCATGCAGCCATAAAGTAATGAATATCTCTGATTTTCGCTTTGTCAACATTGTCGTAACATGACATCGTAAACAATCCTTGGCTATGAAATTATGGGCATTTGTGTAGGGGGCAGTTACTTTGTGTGTTCGGTTTATATAATACGGAATGACATTTATAAAGAGATTACACCTACATCTTTGAAAATGGCGTAGTTATGGGGGTACGTGCCGCAATTAACTTTACTAAATCAATGCAAAATCGTGGTAGAATCTTTGAAAATAAATGAATACCTAAGCATTAGGTATACCCTCAATCCATCCGACCATCATGTGTCACACTGTATAAATCTCATGTTATATTTATAGCAAATTTTCAACGAATAAGACGGCCCTGATAAGCATGACTGAACTATTTTTTGTTAGCAGATAAAAGTAAAAATACCAACAGACTGTTATGAATTATAGATCATTTGTAATGACAAAATGTAAACTCACTGTTTTCATATCTCCGATTATCTTTGGTTCTTTTAGGCGTGTGTAGCACAGCTTGGATGCTACATGCAAGCAAGTCTCCCCATCTTCGTTCTGCACATCTAGTTGAGCTTCACTACTGACCAAAGTTTCAACAACTTTGCTATGACCACCTTCGACAGCTAAATGTAGGGCAGTATTTTTGGTATTGTCTTGAAAGTCGAGGTATTCTGCACCAGTGTCCTTCCAGAGACAAAGAGAAAAAAAACAAAAAAAAACATGGCATTATGTAACATATGTGTAATGCAATGAGAAATAATTGTTATATTAGACGTTAATGTATTTCCGGGCAGGTTCATTTTACGTTGAATTCAATTCAATTCTCTGAAGAAGATTCTGCTAGGATCGAAAATTTTGGCCCTAAATTGACTATCATTTTATTACCCGGCAATATTATAGAAGATAAGAAGTTTTCAGCAGTATTTTTGCATCATTTATCATATTCTCTGCTGTTGTATCACTCCCACGTAATCCTCCTTATTTACTCTGTTTAGTTTTGTTTTATTGTGTTTGTCCACTTCCTTGCATATTTAGTGTTCATTTATTTCCTTCCACATAGATTCCCGAGTCATCTACCACCAGTTTCTCCACCACATATTTCATTCATAGTACATTATTTTGTCTCATTTTAGGTACACTCACGAGATTTTTCGTTCTATATTTTGTGCCCCGTTTTGTATTTTGCTTAACAGATTCTCTTTTGATATTCAGGTTCACCTGTCCGTACACTTGCACATTCACTTCATCATTCTTGGATATGTATCTGCACCTTTGGTTAGCCTTATCTTTGTTCCTTAGTTCCATTAACTCCATGGCTGTCCATCTTTCTCTATTTCACCAACTCAGGAAAACCAAGCTGAAGGCCCTCAACTACTTTTTTCATCAGGATAAGTCCAGAAATTACTCCCTCAATCGTATCATACCCACAGGTCTTCTACTCCAATGCAATCCTGCTCTCGGCACACTTCCACCACATCTTCACAAACGCTGGAATCAGACTGGAATCAGGCCGTCGTCGTTATGAACCGCCACCAATACATATCCCCAAGATATCAATCCAGGCCGTCCTATCATATCGGGAAATGGTTCACCCACAGAGAACATTTCCCTCTTTGTTGATCATCACATTAAACCTCTTGTCCCTCTAGCACCTTTCTACATCCATGACACCCCTGACTTTCTTAGGAAACTTGAAGCCATCAAGGATCAAATACCAGAGACTGCCAACATTGGCACTTTTGATGTTTCTTCCCTGTACACCAACATCCCTTTCGACGAAGGAGTCGCTGCATCATGTGAAGCTTTGAATAGGAGCGGTCAATCCAACCCACCCATTTCTGACATCACATCTCTCATGTCCCATGTACTAACCAAAAACAACTTCACTTTCTCGGATCAACATTATCTACAGGTATTTGGCACGGCAATGGGTACCCGGTATGGCTCCCTTATTTGCGCGTCTCTTTATGACCAAGCTCGAACAGCAAATGTTGGATTCAGCTCCTTGTCGTCCATGGATCTGGTGGCGCTACATTGACGACGTCTTCTTTATCTGGACCAGGGATGAAGACAGCCTCCACATATTCATTGACCACATGAATTCCTTTCACAGAACCATCAAGTTCACTTCTGATTTCTCCCCAGATGAGACGCACTTCCTCGATGTCACTGCCAAGAAGGCAAACGGCCATATCACCACAGATCTCTACACCAAACCGACAGACACCCACCAATACCTTCATTCTACTAGTTGCCATCCCCGTCACTGCAAGACCGGCATCGCTTACAGCCAAACTCTCCGACTCCGCCGTATCTGCTCCAAAGATTCTGACTTTTCCCTTCACGCCAGAAATCTCAAGGAACATATCACATCTAGGGGTCACAGTACCAGTACAGTTTCACAAGCCATTAACAAAGTTCGTTCTCTCCTCAGATCTCGTAGTTAATGCGTGGCCTAGCATGACAACCCATCTGTCTAAATTCCACAAGCCTTAGGTATTCCACGACATTGGGTGATTTCAAGTATGGTGTTTAAACCTGGTGTTAGTGTTTATTAAACACTAAATCGGGCTTAAACACCATACTTGAAATGACTTAGTGTTAGGATGGTGTTAACATGATGACCTCTGATTTCACCGTTGTACAAACTTCCGTTTCCGACAGGCGGTGTTTATTGATATGGCAATATACTATCGTAGATGGTGTTGAGCTAGTGTTAGTGTTTGACCTCGTACTTCCGGCAGTGCCACGTGGTTGCTGGTGGTTAGCGTCGTCTGCTAATCTGCCCAGTAGTGTTAGTGTTGAGCATTTATACGCAAAACTCCATAGAGATAACAACTTCCATAGGGATCGAAATGAAAGTCATTTCAAGTACAGATCGAGCTGGTGTTAGTGTTACTGTTGCTAGGTGGGCATTAAAATCACAATTCTGAACTGAAATGGTGGTGTTTTCGTTGTCTAAGCAAACCGCTAGAGCTAGCGATGTGTCTCTGCGCGCGGCGGGCATTCATTTTTTTAAAGAGAGTCACGCACATTTCTTGCGAGTTTAGTTACGAATTCCACGAAAAATAGGGAATATCCACTAACATCGTATCGATCAAGTGAATGGTTTGAATATTTTCTTCTAATTATGGTATTCAATGCATGCATGTGGTAAGTCTTTATTACGATTTGCTCTATAATTCGTAAGCATATGAAAGTTTTCGTCACCATTTTAAAGGGGTTCTGGTGATATTTGTCTGGTGTTGACTAACACTATCGATCCTGATATCGATATTAGGGTTGGTAGCGATTTGGTATGATCGTTTTCGGAAAGTTCGTGAACTCCTCTTAATCTGGAAGCTGGTGTTTAGCTCAGATTAGAGGCAGTTTTTCATCCTCAACACTAACACTAACCCCAACACCATACTTGATATCACCCAGTGTTAGTCGAAATGCGAACAATTACAACAATAGATCTGAGGTGCCGACTAAATGCATCGAAATCTATTCTGCCGTCCCATGACAAAAGGAAGCAACTCTGAATTTATCAAAATCGATTTTTTTTTTTTTTTTCTTGATTTGGGGTATTTTTTGTATGCTCTACATTATGGTGAATAAATTGAGGTCACATGACCCCTAATTTCCGAAATATAGATATATCAAAAGGAAGCAACTCTAAAGATTTCCTCATAAAACACTGACAAAAGGAAGCAACTCAATCAGCCAATCACCTATCAGCATGGAAGTGGCATGTGTGCATTGATCTCCCAATCAGCCAATCAGAGCGCGCCTAAGTGCAGCTCACTTTTCTCCTTGAATGTCTGTACGTCAACCACTGCACCAGAATTGATACAGAAAATGCTGAAATTCGCTGATCTGTTTGCACATCTGAAGGAAACGTTAGTGTATTTTGACTGAAGTATATATATACATTTAAAACCCATTTCATTTATCAATCAAAATGCTGACTGTGAATAAAAAATATAACGTTTTTTTTTTTTTTTTTCACAGCACAAGTTCTAATGCTATGTGTTTATTATTGTCCCACATGTAGACTTTTGTGTGGGGAATTTTGCAGAAAATGATTAACTTGATGAAATGTTGTTTTACCTGGCTTTGCCAATGAGTCACACACAAACACAAACACACACACACATGCACACACATACACGTACACACACATACAAACACACGCATGCAAACACACACACACACACACACAAATATACGCACACATACTGACATACGCACAAACAAACACACACACGCACAAACACACATACACACACACCCACAAGCAAACACACAGACACACCTACATACACACGCACTCACACACAGAAACACGCACACGGCACAGCCACACACACACACACGCACACACACACTTACAAACGCATATAACACACACGCGCACACACACACACACGTACGCACACACACACACGCGCACACACACACGTACGCACACATACACACACACAAACACACACAAATATATGCACACAGACATACATACGTGCAAACATACGCACATATACACACGCATACACACACAAACACGCACATATACACATACATGAGTAGATACACACTAACACATACACACACTGACACATACTCACATGCACTCACACACACGCATACATACACATATATTTGCACATAAATATACACACAAACGTATATACATACATACAAATGGATACACACACAAACACACACACGCACGTACTCACACAATACTGACTTCTTAGATTATCAAGAGTTGCTTCCTTTTGTCATTGTATGACGCGTGCAAATATTCAAGATATACTGAGACAAAAGGAAGTATGCTGCCTAATTTGCATAAAACAATGATTTTACAAATCAAAACATATCAACCCGAAATGCCTTCTCTGAGTACATTATAAAACATGTCATACCTGGGAATTAGGATTTTATGTTTGAGAGGTCAGATAGAAAAACATATTTTCTTCATTTACTAAGAAACTCATTCCACAGAGTTGCTTCCTTTTGTCATGGGACGGCAGTATTCATGTGGGACTTTCTGTATAGAGCTTTGTTGGACTTACAACAAAGGCGTGAAGTTGAATGACGACCTACGACCCAGCTAAATGTATCTCATTCACCAAAGCCAGATGGGACAAATTTTAGCGAAACTGGACCAAATATTTACAGGTACTCGGTTGTACCTCTAAATTGCTAGCAGGTAACAATCTGCCCGGTTTTTGTGACTGCGTGAAGCGCGATCGTGAACACCATGGTTCTTCGAGTTCGATGAATTTAGCCGTGCCATGCGTAGGTTTGCGCGTGAAATTATTATGGAGATCACAAATCGTATCCTATGTCAAGATATAAGTAAAGGCGTGGCGGAGCTCGTTCATAATGTAGTAAAGGGGGAGGTGGGGGGGGGGGGGTGGGGTTACGGTACTTATGAGGAGGGAGATGTATTTGTTTCGTTATACACCGTGTCCCAGAAAAAACGAAACCGGGTTTCATGGCAGAAATGTTATGTTATAATGAATAATTTCCTTCATGATATATATATGTCTGAAAAGCTATGTGTCTCTTCTTTTATTTGATATACAACTTATGGCACATGATTCACGCATGACTGAATTAGAACGATAGAAAGTGGTGTTACCAAAATTTAATTTGCGCGCAGAAATTGCAAGTTTGGGTGAGGTTTTGGGGAGAGTTTTAAGAGTAGTAAACGTACTTATTTTGAAAAAGGACAGACACCGCATAAAAATTCATAATTTTATCTTTTATATGACACCTCATTATTAAAAAATAAATTATATATGCCAGAGAGCGAATACAATGAAAACATGCTTGATTCCAGCCCAAATGAGTAACTTTCCTGATCTAGCCTGTTTCCTGATCCCCATGTTTGTGTAAATTCACTCATGCATCAAAGTCCATTGTCAGCTGCTAGTCAGGAAAGCTGAGCGACTTCTTACTCAACTTTCACTCACTCACTGGCATAAATCATTTATTTTTTGAGCATGAGGTGTCATGTAAAAGATAAAAATATGAACTTTTATGTGGTATTTGTCCTTTTTAAAAATAAGTACGTTTACAACTCTTAAAACTCACCCAAACTTCAAATTTATGCGTGCAAATTGAATATTGGTAACACCACTTTCCATTGTTCTAATTCAGTCATGCTTGACGTATGTGCCATAAGTTGCACATCAAATGAAAGAAGAGACACAGAGCTTTCCAGGCATATATACTGTATATCATCAATTAAATTATTCATTATGACAGAAAATTTCTGCCATGAAACCCGGTTTCGTTTTTTCTGGGACACGGTGTATTGGGGATCGTAATGACAAAATGTGCTTCCGCGTGATTCCCGCACCCGATCCTCCCCCCCCCCCCCCCATTCACCCCTATTAAGACCATTGACTCCCCCACCGGGTTTGCCCGATTCAGCTCATGTAAACCATATTTTGATCATCTTGTATTTAAATATAGCACACAACAAACTCAATAAAACGCATCATGACAGGCGATCTACAAAGTACGTACGCAACCTTTCTTGTCCGAAATTAAACCCCCTCCCCCTACGCACTATTGTACTTGTTTGCATGTGGTTGAATGTAGCGTACGCACCAGCGTGAATCCCCCCCCCCCCCCCCCCCCTCTTGCGCGTACGTGTACTATGTAGATGGCGCCTAAAAGGAAGAAAGCGGGACATTCTTTCTTTTACAAGTTTGAATTAACTGCGCATTTATTCGATGTTGCAATGTAAAACAAACTTGCGACAGATAGAACTGTTACCATGACAGCCACGATGAATAAATTACGTCATCCGAGTTGTTAGCTTGTTATCAGTATGGTTAGAAGTGCTTCTTGAATTACGATTTAGCAACTCGCTACGAAGATTTCAAATGGCTATTGTATTACAAGGCTTAGACGCTCGTTGATTGGTCGATATGGTAAGGGCATAGACAGCACGCAAAATCTACACACATTACTAAAGACATAACTATGCACGTGTGTGTTGTGCACTGGTCTGTGAATACGAAGGTGATCACTCAAGCGAGTTTCGTGAGTTCGCCGCTAGTTATCGTCCTAATTGGTATTTTGGCAAGGAGATAAGGCCTAGCTGGCAGATAGGCTATCGGGCTTTTATGAATATGGCCACTGGTCTACATTCAGGAGAACCCGAGCTCGAGAAAGTCCAATATTGTTGCCTTGTCATTTAATTCAGTTCTAATTACTAAAGTCTACATACTCAAAGGAACTACAGCGTCTATGGCCTAATTTTTACAATTAGGCTCTCTATACGTAATCTTTCCTCAAGAAAAAGAGTTTGGCAGTGATCTGTCAACTCCGATGAAGTCAATCAATTTTGGGGTAATTAGTAAATATATCATTGTCCTGGGAACGCCACTTTTTAATCGCCAAAATGTGACGTCATCTAAAGAAAGGACTAGTAAACTAAATTAGCAGTCTCTCAGAAGGAAACCAACGTACTCTTTTGTTGTTTTCTCAGAAACTATAATGATTAACCGCTTAATTGATCACTCGGCCATGTACTCAATTACTTTTGATTAAATATTTATACTATGTAAATATATGTAAACATAGAGTCACACTTAACACTGTTTATGTTTTAACAAATGTAAAAGGGCATATATATAAAACATTATAAACTTTACAAAACTAATGACTGTTTAGATTACCGGATCACTGCGCCCCATTCCGAGTAAAGTCAATATTTCGAGACACACATTATGTCCGTTGCGTGCCGCCTCATGTAAGGGTGTTTGTCCGAGTTTGTTGCGTGCAGTAGTATCGATATGATCGCAGCTCATCAGGAATTGTAACGCATCTTCATTTCCGCTACATTAAAACAAACATCATACAATCATTTAGTGGTTACACCTTTATAACAATATATGAAGAGTGGATAACTGATTTTTAATAAGCAATAAATTATAACACAAATGCAACACGAGTTTGCAACTCTGTATGATTTATATGTAAGATAACATTGTAATGCAAGTGTAAATTGCAGCAAGGGTAGCAAATTAGAAATATTGTTCTGGCTTGATGAGATTGCGGACAACAATAACTATTAAAATAAATACAAAACATTATACCTGTATTATTAGGCACAAATTATTGTAAGAGCATTATACCTAGAAGCTGCGACATGGACATCGGTATTTCCATCGTTGTCTCGTTTTGTGTAGTCTGCGCCTCTCTCGATCAGAAACTCTACACTTTCCTTACTGCCATGTTGTGCTGCCAAGAGCAAAGGAGTTGATTTGTGATTCGTCTGAAAATATAATATAAAACATTGAAAATGTGAACATATAAGGTAAGGCATATATTTGCCATTGATTCCTCTTTATTAACTTAGCAACAGACGCGAAAATATGTACACATTCGGCTTAAATTTGTTTGTATTGAAAATAATGGACTCTCCGTCAGACAAATAAACAGTCTATCAAATGTATAAAGAAATGGAATACAGTTCATAAGAGCACTTGTATTGATTGTCCTTTAATGTGTCACCGTTTTTTTCCGCACGAGCTATTTTAGAGATATTAAAGTGGACTAGGTTATTTCAAGAAGAACTTAACTTAATATATACACAAATTGAATATTTGTCGCATTACCTCTGCTAACAAATGGGAGATGAATGTTGTGAAAACCCACTGGAATGCTTGGGGCAGATCTGGTTAAAAGAATAGTTACCTCTTCATTTATATTAGCCCCTTTACCCAAAAGGATTTCAAGGAACTCTCGTTGACCATCCCAGTCATTCGCAGCAGCAGCAAGGTGAAGCGGTGTAAACCCGGAGTCATCTCTCGCATTGACGCTGGCTTTGTGACTCAGCAGCATTTTCAAAACCCCTTTGCTAGTTCTTTAATACATAAATGGACAAAGCGCATATTCAAATTCCCAAACAATATCAAATTGTAAATGCAACTAGTTCTGAAAATGAAAAAAAAACCTATTACGCAAACATTTAACCGATATATCGTAGGTAACAAATGTAAGTTTTATGAGAATCATTTTTTCAACAAAAAAACAGTATGCTCTGTATTAAGGAAATTCTAAACAAACTTACTAGTTTATCACCATTCCTTCCAATCATAATGTGCCCATTTTTATGTTTTACATTGTATTATGTTCTGCAAGAATCAAAGAAATATTAATTAACCATCGTATATTTAAAGGATTGATGTAGGATATCTAATGTTTTATTTCTTTGTAACTTTTATTTTCATATGTGTCAAGGTAATTGCAATACCTCTAATATGTATTTGTAATTATAGCAAACTGATGTCTCTTAAAATATTGACAGAAAAGTTTGAAACGACGATTATAATAATTCCACTTACCCTTTTGCCGCTAGATGCAGTGGGGTTTCATGATTCTTCGATCCACCAGCAGCTTGGGCCCCATGAGCAATTAAGAGTGAGACACACACTTCGTGTCCTCTTTTTGAAGCATTGTGTAGGGCTGTCATACCATCCAATGTCTATGGTAGCATTGTTTTAAACAAAGGCAGTATATTGTCTTTATTTTGTATTATTATACTGAATTTCTTCTTGGATAGATTTTTATTATTTTTCGAGGGGGAATCTGAACACATGTACAGAATATTTAAAAGGCCATGAGTACAAAATACAGGAATTTATTATATTGAAACAAAGAGAGCTAGCATAATACAAGTTTATATAAATATGGGGTTTTCAGGGTCGAGGAACGTGATTATGATGTTCTTTCATCGATTTGAGTCTCCTTGGGGCCGTCATATCGGTCAAACTTAAAATGGCCGCCATGTAAGTTAAAATTCAAGTTTATTTTCAACGGATAAGTGCTACCATTAAATAGTTTATATGAATATGGGGTTTTCAGGTTCAAGGAATCTGATAATGATGCCCTTTTATAGATCTGAGGTCTCCTTGTGGCTGCCATGCTAGTCATAATGGTAAAATCCAAAATGGCCGCCGTCTGAGTTAAATGTCAGTGTAGTTTCAAACCGAAAAGGCATAGCATAAATGAGTATGCATACATATGGGGTTTAGGGGGTCAGAGAATCTGATTATGATGGTCTTTCATCGATTTGAGGTCTACCTGGGACTGTCACGTATAATCATATTGGTCAAATTCAAAATGGCCGCCATCAAAGTGAAAGGTTGAGAGTAGTGAGGTATACAGGGCTAGCATAATAAGTTTTAACGGACAATTTATTGGTAGTTAAAACAGTTTACTCTTTCGTAACACCGAAGCGTCTGTGGTGAGCGGGGGGTCAATGGGGGCAGGGCTTTCCTCGACGCTGGTCAAGACGAGGGCGAACGGGTGCACGGTGACCTCCGCACGCCACCCAGACGCGTGGTATAATCAGGGATACGGGAGTTTGTATAATTGAGGAGTGGAACATTTGGGGGTATGCAATGGAATGAGGGCTAACCACAGTCGTTCTTGTGGTTGGTGCCGATTGAGCAACACGTGGAAAGAAAATGTTAAAATTATTTGCCTTGATTTTTCATGTCTACGAACAATTACCTATCGTCGTATTATGTGTTATAGTTTGCGCAACAGTGTAAAGTACGGGACAATTTTAAGTTTTAAACCGCGGCGACAGGACCCGCAGATATAGATAAATACGGTAATTGCCCTTTGAAATCAGGGATGGACTTGTGGCCGTATGTACGACGACGCATGTCAACGAGAGACGAGTCTGAAACAACGCAGCACGCACGTGGACATGCAAAGTCTCGCCCGGTGAGTAGAGCGGCTGCGATGGCCATATTTGCATTGATACGTGTTTGTATGGTATAAGGTGTGGGGCTCGATTGGGTGCGGTTGTGCCCGGTTGTCCGGATGTGAGAGTGATCGTGTGTTGTTCCCTGCATGCTGCATGGTCTATATTAGATATATTGGATTGTTGTTTTTTTTTGTCTTTTAAGAAAAAATGGTTTAGATTGAATTTTATTTGTATTGATTTTGTTATTCTTTAATTAAAAGAAATTGTGGGGCAAATATGGTTTTGATTGTTTTGATAGGAAATATTAAGGGTATAGACTATTATAGTCACAATAGCTTATGTGAAATATAAGTAGTTTATGTTGTTTGTTTGGTATAATTTGTAAGTTACGTAGAACCTCCTTCTTTTATTGGAGGCTAATGTCGAAGGACTATATTTATGTTGAGCTAACGCGTGTTTTTGAGGAGAACTCGTGCAATGGACGTATGCGTTTATTGTTAGGTTTATTTGAAATGGGTGTATGAAGATAGAGCCCATTATTATAATATTGCTGTGAAAGCTTTAGGTTGTTGTATGCGGCTAGGGCGAGTGGGATTTCGTTTATGTATGAATGTTGTATAGGTTCATTGAATGAATTTCGGAATAATATGGATTGGTATAAATAAGGCCTGTTATTCTATGTTTAAAAAAAAAAAAAAAAAAAAAAAAATTGGTATGATGTCTATTTGGTTAATAATAAGGGTATTGGATGTAGAATTGTTGAAGGCGTATATGGGAACGTAAGGAGATTTTGGTCTTTTGAGAAAAGAAAGTATACATTTTGGGGAATTATGTTTGGATAATATTTTAATATTTGGTTAAATAATATCGTAGGAGTCGTAATACTATAGGTGAGCTGAAGGCTTGCAATTGTTATTTAAAATTGTGTTTTGTTTATACGATTTATCTCTTTGGTTAAGTGATTTATTATTTTTAGCATTCAATCTAAAAAAACACGCTATTTGCATTCAATTTCAATAATGGATTTTATGGAAGGTGGTATTACGTAATTACAATTTTTTTTTGCTTTAAATTGAATGAGAATTTTATGAAATAGAAACACGTTCTAAATTGAATGCAAATAAAATGTTTTTGAATGATTGTTATATGAATTCGAATGCTAAAAAACGAATTTGAATTGTAAAATACAGCTGCGGTGACAAAATCGGCGAAATTGAATGCACACAAAATGAATTTGTGTGGCCAACTTACGAACTTGACCTAGAAATCCTATATTATTATGGATGTTAGTATTATTGTTTAATTATTATTATTATTATTATTTGGTTATGTGTAATTTGATTTGGATGAAAGGAACATACATTTAATTTTGTTAGGCGTGTCGGATAAGTCAAGAGTTCGTTTGTGTGGTTAGTGGACAGTGGTAGACAGGTGTCCCCATGAGGTGCGCTGACTTAAATGATGAATGAGGGAGGGAATTTGTACGGGGAAATTATTCTACCCGAATAATGTTGAGCTCCCGACTAGCCTATAATTAGGTTGGTGGTCTTACATACTAGTAGATTCAGTAATTGTGAGCCTTGGTTATTGGGGGTAGAGAAATTATTTTGTTTATTTATTATAATTTTAAAGTGAATGGGAAAGGATACAAATAAGATGAGAATGGTCTTTATATTAATAAATAAGTACGTGTAAAATGATAAGCCCACTTAATGTCTGTAGGTTTATTAATATGGAAAAAGTTGTGTCATGAAAAGAAAGGTATTGTGTCTTTCCACTTCTTTGGTGATATTTTTTTTGGTGATATTATTTAATTAATTAGTTTTGAAATATATTATTATATGAGACACTGGTAGTAATCGCTAATGTAATATGTATGATTGTATTACTCCACATATTATGGCGGGAGTCATTAGGTGCAAGATGAGTAGGTATAGGGTTTATTTATTATTTTGTAGGATAAACTTATGTAGACGCAGGTTGTTATGATAGAGATGAAAAGGGAGAAGAATATGTTATTATATTTATATAATTATAGTGGTGCTACGTTATGTACGGTCTATTATCTCGTTGAAGATGCGAATTATAAAGAGAGATTGAATTTGTGACAGTAGTCGCTTTTGATGGATTGTTATGACATTATAAGAATAATGGCACTTCCCCTTACCCACCCCCCCCCCTTGTTTTTACTGCTCTCTCCTCCTCGTTCTCTGACTCTTCTCCCCCTTTCTATCGCGCTTAGTGGTTCTTGCTTTGTTTGTTGGACCGGTGGAGTTGATTGCGTGTAGACAGGTGTCTCCAATCCCCATAAGGTGGCACGGTTATATTATGGAATTAGGAGTTTGGTTATATTTATGAGGGGTGGGAGAGAAAGTGTACCAGGTAATTATCCTACCTCGTAGGACGGGGCCACCGCCTTTATAGTCTGCCGACCCCGGTCCCCCCCCCCCCCCCCCCCCTCCTCCTCCTCTCCCTCTCGTTCTTTGTCTCCTATCCTATTTCTTCAGACTAATCCTCCTGAGACCCTCCCTGCCTGGTCCCTTGTATCAATATTACTGTTTTGGATATCGCACTTCTCGGTTCTTTTCTTGTTCTAAATTTTTGTTCACAGCACGATGCCCCCCTGCTCTCTGGACCGATGGGGAGATTGTTCGCTTGATCGTGGGTCGCCATAGCACTACCGGTCGTGGCGAGTTGTGAGTTTCCTTAATCGGGTGCTTAAAGGGGATCATGACGGGTAGATGGGCGAAGCCACGTGTACCATCCCCGACCTGCCTCGCCGTTCGGTAGACGTAGTAGGGTCCATTTCCCTCCCCCTGTCTTTCATTAATGAAGTACCCCCTTGCTTACACGTAATTTGTTGTAATAAACATATAGTATAATGGATGTGATGAAGATGAATTTGTTAGTTAATGATATTTAAAAAAAAATAATAATAATAAAAATAGGATTATAGGTAGTGAGGTACAAAGATGTCAATAAAGTGAGGTGTTAATTTATTTTTTTTGTTAAATAATTGTTTATTATAGACATGCTTTTATATATATGTCCTGCCCCTCTTTTGGAATGGCGTAGGTAGTTGTGTTTGATTCAATCTTAAAGGGGAACACCGGGCAAAGAACAATATATAGTCGTATGATTTGGTATCCCTTTGTGATATCAAGCAAGGATACTAAATATTTTTTAAAGGGTTGTGTAAGTTATACATATAGTAATTTATTACCACTATTTACGGTACCACTGTTGTTTCCTGGTGTCGTGCGAGCCAAACTTATGAGTGCGCCAATGCTGTTCACGCGTACGGTTGGATACAATAGAATCCCGGGTGCTTCGTTCGCTGTGGACAGATTAGTCTTCGTAATCTAAACCCATGAACGCATACATTTAAAGGTGTTACTTTTCTTTATAAGAATAGTAATTTGAGGCGATGATACCCTTTAGGTTTAGCCTATATAGTGGCGGCCGGCTGTGCCAGCTCGTGTGGCGGTAATATGCTATATTAGGCCGCTGTATATAGGCCAACCAGTTTGATAGTAATTTATTATGTTGTATTGAGGCGACTTGAGATGAATGTAGGGATTATTTAGTTAATTATTTTGTGGATTTGGAAATGATAGCGAGACAGGTCACTTAGTTCCGCGAGGATGGATTTGTTTATTGATTTGGGTACCTCCCTGTTATTCTAAGAGAACGATTTATCCAGTCAGGGACATTCTCTTGGGAGCGGAAACAGGGGGATGGATTTTTACTTGTGAGTTCCCTCGCGAAGGCCTTTAATAGGGATCACTGGCTGGGATCAAGGCATGATTGGATAATAATTGTTGGGACCTTGTTCTCGCCTAGCATTATGAATTATATCATTAGATTGGATTACCCTCATCATCTCAAGGCGTAGTAGATTGGGCCCAGTTGGGAAATATAATTTGTATTTGTTTATCACTAATGTTTGTGATTATTGTATTGATTTATGGATGAACTCACTTTTCACATTCCTTGTAAGGAATGTTTATTATAATGGCATTTGTTGCTCAATCGACACAATAAGCCACCAAAACGCAATTATTGGCTTTAGTAGTTGTTTGTGAGTTCTCTAGTGTGAAGTAAGGAGTAATACATGTACAAGGGTAATTATAAATATTGGGTTTTCTGTTTCAGGGATTCTGATTATGGTGGTTTTTCATTAATTTCACGTCTCCTGCTGTCGTCATTCTTGCCATATTGCTAAAATCCAAAATGGCCGCCGTATACGTTACATGTGAAATGCAGCGCCAAACGGGTCATTAAACTTAACCCTTTAGACTCGCGCACTCTTAACTCTCTTAACTTCATCTGCAATTCTGCACAACACCCCTTGCTGTAAATGAGAACAACTAGGCCTTAAATCTGCTGCATATGTACAGACTCGAGAGTGGAACGGTCAGGATCTCACGTGGGGGACATATAACTCTGGTTTGCACATCCATGCTGCCCAGATAGTCTTCTTGCCACATCCAAGACATTGTGATGTTGCACCAAACCCACGGTCTGGCTGTGGAAGTTGGGCAGTGCAAAGGATTTTGATTCTCCAAAATAATGTAGAGAAGATGACATAGGAATGGACTGCACTGTCACAATAATGTTTTCCGCTACCCAGGCCCACCAAGAGCTCCGATAGACCGAGGGTCTCGAAAATAGGACTGCCAAACAAAAACATTGATATCCATGGTTCGTATAATATAGGCTAGCTTCAAGGCATGAGCCAACTGAAGGAGAATCTTACTGTCCGCTTCGGAATAGTTGCATGGCTGAAAGTATTCAAAGTCACGATTCATGTATGGTAGCACGATATCAAAGTGGGTACACGTACTAAGAAGAAGTTTCCCGCCAATGTCAATCTTCACGATCTGTACACCGATAAATGAGAACAATTCTTTGGTTTTATTCCCATTTTGTAGAAAATCACTGTTCCATTCAAGCTTTGGATTACCTTGGACCATTTCCATTGATGTGTAAGAGCTTTAAGGGTAATTTATCTGGGTAATTATCCAATTCATGATCAGTGCGTAATAGATCAATGTGTATGTGTGTCTCCAGATAGGGTACAACTATTTGGAGCTGTGCATACTCATGAATGTCTTTATTGTCGTGGGACGTTGCATATTGATCACAGTTGCCATATTCAAACCACAACCGTGGTATGTTTGGCAGCCTATGCACTCCAATTGGGTACGAGGGGCTTTGGGAATGTCCGGCTTTGTACCAAATCTCAGCGACCCTCGATCCAGTCTTGGTGTTTTTTTTTTTTTTTCAAACCGGAAGAACTTTGAATGTATGCATCGTCATGATTATGACGTGACTTTACTGACAGGAACAGTGTTGTGTCACTAAAGTCACTTTTCATTCTGTGTACCACTGTCTCTCCTGCTCTTTTACTTGTCAGGTTGGTCAGGAAGGTTAACACATTTTTGTCAAGGTTCTAGCGAGCAGTGTGCCTGGACAATTTCTTGCACAACAAATTGCCCTTCGTGATTTCGGCATGCACTGCATGGTGTTTTCTGGCTAGTGCAACCATGCCACGCACATGGACTGGCAGCCAATAAGCTTACTTTGTATGGTCTTTAAGGGGCGTGAAACCATCCGCATAACGGCGAAAAAATGGACCATGGACACAAAATTGGACATAAAAATTATACAGCGGAAAGTCTCCTTCCCAGATATCGCACGAAGCAAGTCCTCAGAAACTCTAGTTCAATATAGTTGAAAAGACCTTGATCTGTGGTAGATCTCAAGACGTTGATTCAACATATCAAATGACTCGGGTGGGCCCATCACATTATGCCATTACTCCGAATAGACAGCTTGCTCGAGAATGTACGGGAATACTAAGGTAACTTGATATGCATGCTCGTGTGCTTGATGTGATGCCTATTGAGTGCAGAATGAGCGCGACCTGACATCAGTACCTCTGCCTGGGAAAGAACAATGGCCCATCCTGAATCTCTAAGAAGCTTTCCTATCATCATAATTATTGTCTGAAATATACAGCACGCTCATCTCAGTCACCGACTTGTCTTCACCCACAGTTGAGGGAAATTGCCCCTGGGGTAGTTTGATGGTATCATGAAAGACTGATCTGCAGGATTTGGCCTGGGAAAAGACAATGGCACATCCCGAGTCGCGAAGAAGCTTTCCTATCATCACATGCACCTTAACATTGTCTTCAATATATAACGCGCTCATCTCAGTCACCGACTGGTCTTCACCCACAGTTGAGGGAAATTGCCCCTGGAGTAGTTTGATGGTATCATAAAAGCCTGATCTGCATGATTTGGCCTGGGTTGAGAAACTCATTACCCTGTCTTGTCAGATCCATCTAATACTTTTATCCTATATTTATTCATGATGTAGTTGCAGCATTGTCTGGGAAGAGATGTTAGACGCCAGTTTTTTCTTTCTTATGCACACCGGAAACGTGTGCCATTAATGCTCTATTCTTTTCCTTCGTGCATCGCACATCGAGTTTGACCGGGGGCTGGATGATATAGGCCTTTGTGTATGGTAGCTTGGGAGTGCGCGAGTCTGAAGGGTTAAGTTTAATGACCCGTTTGGCGCTGCATTTGACATGTAACGTATACGGCGGCCATTTTGGATGGCAAGAATGACGACAGCAGGAGACGTGAAATTAATGAAAAACCACCACAATCAGAATCCCTGAAACCGAAAACCCCATATTTATATACCCTTGTACATGTATTATGCTAGCCCTGTATACCTCATTACTCTCAACCTTTCACTTTGATGGCGGCCATTTTGAATTTGACCAACATGACTATACATGACAGTCCCAGGTAGACCTCAAATCGATGAAAGACCATCATAATCAGATTCTCTGACCCCCTAATTCCCATATTTATGCATACTCATGCCTATGCCTTTTCCGTTTGAAACTACACTTGACCTTTAACTCAGATGGCGGCCATTTTTGATTTTACCATTATGACTAGCATGACAGCCACAAGGAGACCTCAGATCTATAAAAGGGCATCATTATCAGATTCCTTGACCCTGAAAACCCCATATTCATATAAACTATTTAATGGTAGCCCTTATCTGTTGAAAATAAACTTGAGTTTTAACTAAGAAGGCGGCCATTTTGGATTTTACCAATATGATAGCCCCAAGGAGACCTCAAATCGATGAAAGAACATCATAATCACGTTCTCCGACCCTGAAAACCCCATATTTATATAAACTTTTAATTTGCTAGCTCTCTTTGTTTTGAAGTTACGAGTGATTTTGAACCCATATGGCGGCCATTTTGGATTTGCCCAAAATGGCGGCCCCAGAGGGCGCCGTTCTTGGCGCCCGGCAGAAATCGTAATAGTATGGTATGGACTACCTCTGGGCCAAATTTGGTGCTTTTAGAAGAATCTGCACCAAACACCCCTATATGTCCCTAACAGCCCCGACTATATAGAAAACAAAACATATTACTACAAGTTCTTCTCATAACAAAGTAGTTTGTATAATGTTTATATTAAATCTCACTTGCTTATCATGCTTTGCATCTTTATCATGTAATAGTGTTTTAACCGCTCCTTCATCTCCATTCAAGGCTACAATGTGAAGAATCGTCCGTCCGTCCTTAGTCGAGCAATTGACATCTACCTCTTTACCCAGTAAATATCGGATGATATCTTTATGCTGGCTAGGATATCAAAGATAACACATATATGACAGGAATATTATAGTTTGCTGAAATTGCAATTAAATAACTAACACGTGTATGTTGGACTGACTGTTTTATTAAAAAACATTTTACACCGGAGGCCACCCTCCTGAAACTGAAATTTGATAAAAACATTTGAATTAGTTTAGCCTAAGCTCCCTGTGAACTGAAACTACTACACTTTTAAAGGCATCAATATTATAGGATAATATCAAATTTCACGTGATACCTAAGAGTGTTAACGAAATATGATTGGTTGATGCCGTGTTACATGACATTCAGTATATACAATGGGTGATTTCAAGTATGGTGTTTAAAGCTTGTGTTAGTGTTCATTAAACACTAAATCGGTGTTAAACACCATATTTGAAATGACTTAGTGTTAGGATGGTGTTGACATGATGACCTCTGATTTCACCGTTGTACAAACTTCCGTTTCCGACAGGCGGTGTTTATTGATATGGAAATATACTATCGTAGATGGTGATGAGCTAGTGTTAGTGTTTATTAAACACTAACTGCAGCCTTAACACCGTACTTGAAATGAGTTGGTGTTAGAGGTTTGACCTCGTACTTCCGGCAGTGCCACGTGGTTGCTGGTGTTTAGCGTCGTCTGCTAATCTGCCCAGTAGTGTTAGTGTTGAGCATGTATACGCAAAACTCCATAGAGATAACAACTTTCATAGGGATCGAAATGAAAGTCATTTCAAGTACAGATCAAGCTGGTGTTAGTGTTACTGTTGCTAGGTGGGATTGCCATACTATTACTGTACGAATTATATTCGATCGAATGCAGAGTAGTACCATGTTTAGAGAACAAAACCGCGTTAGGATGGCGAGTTTGAGCACGGAACCTGCATCATCATCGATGCGGTTATCAGAGAAGGAGATCACCCTTCCCCCTCTTGGTTATCGATTCGCTCCCTCGGGAATATGTCTTGTATATCTCTGAAATACAAGGTCCATGTTGTTTTGTCATAAAATAATGCTTTGGATGCCCTGTTTGAACTGAATATGTCATTTTGCGAATATTATTTTGGGGGTTCATTTTTTCTTTTATTCATGAATCAATCATAACCTCTTCTGGTTATGACGATGTTGACGAACTAACGGACATTATACTTAGTGCCGCCAAGTCAGAATTTCCTCTCCAGGTAATCAAGTATGCGCCAGATTGCACAGTTTCATGTCCAAAAATTAAAAAAAAGCTTGCTACCGTGGCAGGGGGACACCCCCTCCCACACCCTCCCCCGCTCAATCGCTTCGCTCCTTCTACTACATGTCGTCAAGTCAGAATATCCTTTCCAGGTATTCACATTGCACAGTTTCAAGTCCACACAGTCGCTTCGTTCCTTCAGTCTTGGTCACTTCGCTCCATCCCAATATTCGGTGGTAATGCGGATTTGGAATTGCCCCCCCCCCCTCCCCCTCCCCCTTCCCCCCCAAAAAAATAAATAAATAAAAACAGTTCTTGTTCATGCCACTGATAAATACAATAAATTGTAACTTGCAATTAATTGTATGACATTTTACACACCCACACGTGCAAACACACACACACACACAAACGAACAAACACAGCCACACACACGCATATACAGTTTGTGGATAATGCTGTAATTCTCCAAATAAATATAACCAAATGATTGTTAAACATAAGTATGCATGATCATGGATGCTCCATTATGGGAGGTGGTTAAAAACCCCCTCCCCCTTGGGGATTTTTTTTTAAAATCTTTCTATTTAGTTTATTTTTTATTGTTTGGGGTTTGGGGGGGGGGGGGAGGGGTGGGGATGCACCCACACGCACTTATTTACGGTACCCCATGCCATATTGAATCTGAAAACTTTTTTGTTTACGGTTTCATTTACAAAATCTTGTCTCTAGCAGTGGCGTACCCAGCATTTTTTTAAAGGGGATGGGGGGGGGGGGGGGTTGTAAACCCCAAAACCTCAACAATTGAGAATCTCTCTCAGTGGGGGGGGGGGGGGGGGGGTAAAATATTTTTGAAGCCGGGACAAAGTACTTTTCAATAGCCTATTTGAGCATGTGACCCGCGAGATCTTAAAAAAATGTTTAGGGTCGAGACCGCTGTTTATTCGCTCGAGACAAGAATTTAGACGGTCGAGACAGCTTACAAGTTAACTCGAGACTGGTTAAAATTGGAAAAGTAGTTCAAACCCCTTATTTTGTTGTCAAAGGGGGGGGGGGGGGTGTTTGAACTTCAACCCACTCCCTCCAACCCCCCCCCCCCCCCCCCCTGGCTCCCTCTGAGTCTGGCTACGCCTCTAATAAAATATTATTTGAGATTTGGAGCATTTATTACGTTTCTCCATATTGGTTCATTCAAACATGATCTGTATCAATGTTTTTGTTTTGTCGCTGTATTACGAAATAATAGTTTCGATCTACACAAATAATACATTAATTAAATTACAATAACAACCCATGAGAGGGAGCGCGTGATGTAAATTAAAGAACAGCTGATTACAGGTTGACGAACTTTAGTAGAGAGCATAAATTAGTCGGAATTACGGGACTTATCCTTCTTCAAACTAGCAGTAGAAATACAACCGTAGTGCTGAAGTCTTCAAGTCAGGTAAGAATCTTGTCGTCCAAAAAGTTAGTCACATAATTTGGTATTGATTAATATTCGATTTTTGTTTTTGCCGCCATTTTATTATCATACTGTTCCTTCCAAGCCCAAGGACAAGGAGTACGCATATCGCATGGAACAGCTACGCCGATACGAACGGGCGGCGGTTCGCTAGCGTTTCACTCACTGCACGTAGCACGTTGTTTTCGAGCAAGTTACTCGTTACTAATCGCAATTTCAGAATTAAATTTCATAGATTAAATAGCAAATACAACTCACGCCAAATAATGTTTTGATCGGTATATATACTGGGATCGAGTTAGGATGTAACATGTTTGTTAGTGTGTGGTAATAGTTCTAATTTTGATTGAAATATATGGCCGTGTAATAGTTTTCGTCATCATTTGAGTGTGTTTGAGATTGAGTTTTGTCGGTGTTGAGAAACACTAGCGATACTGTGATCGATTACTACTCAAGGTCATCACAATTAAAAAGTTCTTGACCTTAGAATCTTAATCTGGAAGCTGGTGTTTAGCTCAGATTAGAGGCAGTTTTCCATCCTCAACACTAACACTAACCCCAACACCATACTTGAAATCACCCAATGGTCAGTAGTATGATCAATGGAACGGTTTTATATATCCGGCCGTTTAATAGCACGGCGCACGGTGATGGGCCAACCAGTTGTTTGTTTATTTGAACATTGTGATATGAATGCTACATACTACGATTTTCTCTCTAATTTGTATTTGTGGTAGCTGTAGTTATGATGTAAGATTAATATTACTACTATGCCTTTTACAATTTACATGCCGGAGACTTGGCAAAATTGACGGTAAACATGCTAAAGGAATCATACTGCAGGGTAAAATGTGTATCACCTAATTCGTCGAAGTGACTATTTAAGTCTACTTTAATATTATGAATGATACGCGTTACTGAGGTGGACATCGACATAATTTTAGTACGGCTACCTGCATGCTGCCTTGTGAAGTGCCGTTTCTCCATTTGGGCACTGAATTCCAGTATCGGCTCCTGCTTCGCATAGTAGACGCACACTTTGAATAGGACCCCTCTCTGCGGCTCGATGCAAGGCTGTCAATCCTTTACTCGTTGTTCTTGTATCAATCAACCGCCGCGCATCTTCATCCAATTGCGCAAACGGTTGGCTAGGGAGTCAGAGAAATAGGGAAATTAAATTACTTCGGTTGTAAAACAATACCAGTCGTGTAGTCTTAAATTTGTTTGTTTGTTTGTTTTTATTTCCGAATCCAATTAAAAAATACAACAATAATCAAAACATTCATCATAAAACAATATACAGAGATGTCACATAGTCCATATTACAATCATAAAATAATAAATAGTATGTTGCATTATACAGTTATGATCGGGAGGATAGCCCGTTTCAGAACCATCAACACGATGGTTCTGTTCTTCCACGGGGTCCTAATAAAATGAAAATATACAAATATAACACACAGAGAATCAAATTCCTTGCAGACATAACATTTTTTTGGAAGAGAAACACACTGGACATTGTGCTTTTTGTAATCATTTAATTGCATACACTTGTATAAGTGTTGCGGTACATCCATTGATATAAATATCACATCGCTTTGTAACTATAACATTTGTTGTTTAATTACACTGTCGACAAATGTTGATAACTTAACATTTATTCATGAATTGCACCAATGAAGTTGCACAATACTCGGTGCATGCATAAGGAGATCTGTTTATGTATGTTTTCTTTTAAATCCGTGAAATCTAAATTCTTAGGTATAACTTTGGATTCAAAGCTTACTTGGAATGATCATGTAAATACTGTTACACCATCAATTTCAAGGGCAGTTGGTGTCCTTGGTAAAATGAGGGACCTTGTACCCGAGAAAACACTTTTTACATTATATAATGCATTAGTAATACCTTATTTTACATACTGAAATGTTGTTTAGGGGAATTGTAGTATAACCAAGATTAATATGATTTTTCTCTTGCAAAAAAAAGAGCACTCAGGATTTGTACTTATTCTAATTACTTAGCTCATACAAATCCAATATTTTATAGATTAAACATTTTAAAAGTGAGTGATTTGCATGTATATCAAACGGCGATTTGTATGTTTAAATACACACAAAATTCACTTTATTCCTATTTCCCATGTTCACTAATACCAAAGACGCTTAATGGAAAGACCGACCACTGTACAATTATCCTGTACAAAGTGAATGGGAAGAGCGCGATGTACAAAATTAACACGCACTTTGATACGCAGGCTATTCATTATGACGTCACAATAACAATGCCTGACTTCGCCTGACTAAAAATAACTTCAAGATGACGTGATAAAGTTTGATGAACCCAAATTTGCATATCACGCGTGAAATTTGTTTTACGCACTTGGTTACGCGTACAATAATAAAGAATAAAATAAAGACAATGCGCGGACTGAGCGCGCGTTATCATTAAAATACGCGGGTAGCCATTGCCATTTTTTCTCTACACGGTAAGATCTTTAAATTTAAAAAATATAGTTTTCACAGCTATTATTTCAAACGTAAAAACGCTATCGACTATAATTTTTAAATATTAAACAAATATACCAAGCACTGAGAGCCTCTAGTTGAAATTATGGATTCCGAGGTGACAGGAAAAGCAATATGTTCTCAGGGTCGTAGACCCGAAGAACATAGTGCCTTTTCTGTCACCGAGGAATCAATAATTTCACTAGTGGCTCGAAATAGTGCATGATATATTTGTTTTATATCCTTCGCATAATCATAATCATCGCATAAAACAAATGATTTCAATTCAATTAAAGAAAAATATAAAGAAAAACTAAACAATGATCATGGAACCACCACTTCACTGACTATGTTCTGTTTGTGACACTGACCCCCTTTGCGCAATAGTCCTAGCGCAGAGGCGGCGTATTGCGCTATCTTTCCATTCATGGTTACGCGCCTTAACAACTAATGCGCACCCAAATGCAAAACGTGCGCATCAAAGTGAATAATTAACCTGCTTTACATACTACACACGTGTAAGAAAATATGGAGAAAATACATTACATATACAGCTAGTGCAGTGCACACCGCGGCGGATTGTTAAATGACGAATTAGTGTCACGACCACAGAAGGACAACGATGCACAATGTGCACTATTGTCGTAATTTTTAAATTCGAATACCGCTACGTTATACATGAAATGCATCTCTAGAATATCTTTTGGAACTTATTGATATTCACGGGTGAAAATATGCTGTATTTCTTTTTTAAAAAACTCTTTGAGAAATCTCGTCGAGCATCTTTCGCAAGCTAAAACAAGACCTCTGCTCGCAGGGAAGTTTTATAACACGCATCTCTATGGGCTCAATATGATCACCCGGTGTCTATGACGTCATTCATGGAATAGCATTTACTATTCCATGAATGACGTCACGCATAGCACATTTTTCTCCATGGGCATTACTATGTTTGGTCACATGACGATATGTAGACCAATCACTGAACAGGATTTCATTCATGTAGGATATAATTTTAACTAACCAAAACCAAAATTAAATTTGTAAAACAATGTGTCCCCCATGTGTACTCAACTTGGAGATAAGCTGATGTTCAATCGTCATACCAGCCTGAATTTGCCGAGTTTAAGTAAGTACGTTCTGATCCTTATTTTTGTTTAAATTAATACTAACAAAGGGAACATTTGTTCCAAAAAAGCTATCGACTATAATTTTTTAATGTTTTTTCATTAATTAAAATGAACAAGATTCAGTACTGTACTCAAACATCTGGGTGTACCAAACTTTCTCTTAAGCTCGATTTGAATCTTCATTTTGTTTGAAGGAACATCGCTGCGTGACGGCCAGTGATCTGTCTTGTAATTCTATAGTCTTTGCTAATACCCAACGCGTAATTGTACTGATTTTCATTTACACAATCCTAAAACTCTGTTAGCGCATAAGTCCATAAGATATCATGGTCAAGACATTTGGAATGCACTTCCTGGACATATTAAACAATGTACATCCCTCTATTATTTCACAATACAATGTATAAAGATAAAAATAAAAAAAACATTCTTTGTAAAATTGTAGAAACTAAATTAAATTTTGGTCTGACATTATATAGTAATGATGATGATCCAACATTTTGGCGCATGAGGACACTTGCACTTGCACACACACGCACCACTCGCACACTTGTTTTTGTTTAATTTCTCTCTTATCTCTATTATGAACGTATAATTATTAGCCTTATAAAGATGAGATTCATATGCTAATTCTATAAGTATTTATATTGAATCCAACTGTTTATATTCATATTTAATTGAAATATATATCATTTGAGTATCATGGCCCCCTCTTCTTTTTTACTTAGCCAATATTTCACAACTCATTGTATTTTAGCTCGGTTGACCGTCTACTCAAGCTTTTGCTTATAACGGCGACCTTCTGCTTTCAGTCTTTATACACGCAATGACCCAACGTATAACTTACTCTTACGTACTCATGTGAAAGTAGTTTTGTTCTATATTTTATGTATTGTTTGCATACCTTATGTTCTATATTATTATCCATATTTGTTGTAACTGATTTGTTTGATTGCAGAAAATAAAGTCTTTGAAATGAAATCAGTTGATAATAAAGTTCAAGTCGGTGTGAAAGAAATCATCATCTTACTACTGGAAACTTTTCAAAGAATGTCAAACAACATGGAAATGGAGGTCGAACACAAACAAACGGAGCAATTATTATGTGCGATTTGTTCTGGTTCCAAATTGCGTGAATGCATTAAAATTTGCAAAAAACAACAAATCATACGAAGTCGATTATTTTCTGGTCCAACATGTATGTACTGCTTATATCAAGGGAAGCAAGACACCACTACATTTTAATGAGAATTTGAAATGTGCATAAAACTATATCAAAACTAATAGGGGATATTAGCAAAAGCAAAAAGAAAATATGTCCATGATTCTTTTCCGTTGTTTTATTACGTAACAGATGTGTAGAAAATTAAACACAAAACAATTGTTCCTTATCTTGACACGGTGGCGTAGCTACGGGGGAACGGGTGGGGGGGGGGGGGGGCGGCTTCCAATCGTTTGGCAAAACAAAAATGATGTGTCTTTATCATGTATCATGGGTGATGATAATCATTTTATCAATGATAATAAAGTACTAGCAATAGCGCACCTACAGTATATCAATTTGAAAAATCCTTCCAATATAGCGCCTTATGCGAATTATCAGTCCCGGGTGCGAGGATCGACGCTCACCGCATTTCAGAAGTATACGGCGCGTCATGATAGGCCTCACAAACTGCCTAGCGCATAGTAAATCGTCAATGATACCAGGGGCCTCTGTAGGATCCTGCATCTGCCTCCCGCTTTTATTGATAATTTTGACACCGTTTGACGCCTTCATGCCTTCATGTTAGACGCCTTCAAGACCAGCAGTGGGGTAAATGCCCCACTGCTGAATTTGGGCTATCCATCTGTATTTCTTATTACTTCTATTATTGTTTATGTATGTATGATTTGTACAATTCTTTTATTTGTTTGTTCGAATTTGTATGTATTGTTATGATGTTGACTTCTTTATACGGAAATAAAAAGAAACACACGAACATGCATGCTATAAATCCGCATAGCTGCACTACGTAGTCCAAACATGTCTAGGCAAAGACAAACTTCCTTTACTTATTTATTTAAGCCAAATGCACCGGTTCCTTTAAATCATGATGCTTATCTAGGTCTACTGTTGTAAGAGCACCAGCCATCTTCTGCACAGTCGACATCTGCATCAGTTGAGCATAGGCTTACTGAACCTAACTCAACCTTACAAAATAGGCGACAACAGGCAGGGGACGAGGGACATGCCTCTCCCCCATACTTTTGAAAATGGATGTGATTGTCCCTCCCACTTTTTAATATAAATACATTATGTATGTTTGATTCTATAGCTTGAACTACGAATCATATATTTCTGTCTCGGGTATGCACCAAATCGCACAATTTAAAGCCCAATATTTGCAAAAGCTTCCTACAGTGGGAGGGGGACACCCCTCCCATACTCTCACCCGCTTGGTCGCTTCGCTCAATCGTAATGCACCCCCCACATTAGAGAACAATTCCCCTTCTTGAAAACAACCTTTCACATCAAGCGAATCATTTACAGATCCACCAAGCCATACAATTTACGCCAGAAACAACAGTTCCGCCAGCAAGCCAGGAGATACTCAAAGGATAAACAGCGTGTGTTTCAGTGTGTCAAACAATCTCCACTTTTTTCGAAGTTCAATCTTTTACAAATCTTACAAAATGCATAATACAAATTATAATAATTAGGACAATAATGGTGGCCATACTTCTACCGTGATATTTTAAACACAGATTTTTCTCCACGTGGGAGGGGGTAAACCGCCTTCCACACCCTCCCCCCCAAATAGTGTAGACTAGCACGGATATAATGGGATGTGAGCGTATTAGAGTCTGGTGTGTGTGTGCACGTAGGGTCGATTGTATTTGTGGTACTTATTGATGAGTAAATTGATTTAAGTTTGTTTTATTTTTTTTATTGGGTACATGTATTATCACATTACCTTTCAAAGGTTGGCACCAGATTGCATTATTTCGAGTGAAAATTTACAAAAGCTCCATTACACCAATTTCTAAAATTTCTCCATGTTGTAGTGGGTTAACCACCTCCCACACTCTCCACCAAATACGTGTAGAAAAGCAAGGATATTATGCAATGTGAGCGTATTTGAGTCTAGTGTGTTTGTACACGTAGGTTCGATTGTGTTTGTATATTTTATCATGAGGGAGATGATTTAAATGATTTCTTTAATTCTTTAACTTCCTTCCAAGGTATGCACCAGATTGCATTATTTCGATTAAAAGTTTGCAAAAGCTCCCTACCGTGGGAGGAGGGACACCCCCATCATACCGCCCCCCCCCCCTCCCTTGGTCACTCCGCTCCCTCGCAGTAGTGCCCCCCCCCCCCCCCCCCCCATCCGTTGACCCTAGCTACGCCACTGTCTTGACTCATAGTAATGTATTATCCCCTTGATTAACACTTACACAGACGTGTCAAACGAGAATATTGAAAACAAATTTTAGGGATAACTGACACAAACATAATCAAAATAACATTAATATTTATAGACCAAGTGCGAGACTAAAACCGATAAAAACTGGTCTTGTAACATCCAAACAGTTAAAGTAGGAATCGAAACTGTAATAAAATGAATCATTTTCGGAAGTAAATTAGTCAAAATGTGTACATAATCTGCATGTAACCTTCTACTTACATTAAAAGGGGTAGTACAGTTTTGGCGAGGCTGAGCTTCAGTAACCCAAACCTGTACAATATCACTTACAAACTAACCCCACCATGCTCGAAAGGTATAGACAATTACAAACGACTGGGTAAAGTGCGTTATATTATTATTTTAAAAAGGCTGTTATCAGTCAAAAAGAGCCATTACAACTCAAAAGGGCGCTCTCTAGAAAGTATTGGTTTAAATCAGTTTTCGTACAAAATTATGAATGTGATGTTCTATTTAAATAATTATGAAAAAGAGAGATCATCAACAACTATTTTAAAACCTCTTTTGAACATTTTTGGTAAGCGGGTAAGCATTATTTTTTATATATCTCAGCCCAAGATTAATATTGCGATCGAACATTTAAATTAATATTTTAGTCATTTTTGAGCAGATTTTGATCAAATAAAGTTTATTCTGCCATAAAAACTGTGCGGTCTTTGAAACTGACCGCACACAACACATATTTCGTGCAGCGCCCTCTATACCAAAACTGAACTACCCCTTTATCATTATTCGTGATTGATAGGCAGACAGAAAAAAGATAATTTTATCAGTTGAAATTTATTTTAATTTTAAACGGGATGGTAGCATTCTAATCAAACCCGATTTTACATTCTAAACCTTGTCAGTTATCATTGGAGCTTGAATGGTTCAAACACATATGAGCGACTAAGTACACATAAAAGACCTCCAGGTGCAAATATCGAGATATGTAAATGTGATGTTTGGTAACAATAATTATGAAAAAGAGAGATCATCAAACACAATTTTAGAAAAATATTGGTATATTTTGTAAGTGTGTAGGATTATGAGATTATTTAAAGGGATAGTAAATTTTTGGTATAGCAGGCGCTATCCAAAATATTTTCGCATGTGATAATCAAAACTGAGTGTCAAATTCGATAGAGCACACGTCAGTTTTAATGACAGAATAAACTTTATTTGATCAAAATCAGTTCTGAAATGGCTAAAATATCATCAAAAACATAACAATTTGAAATATTTGTGTGGCCCCACATTTATTCGATAATTTTGAACCAGCCATTACAAAATTGTTTAAAAATGCTTCCTCTCTTTAAAAAATTACAAAAAAGATTTTTAAATAGTTGTTGATTATCTCTCTTTTTGAGCACTACTTTAACAAAACACCATATGCACAATATTTGATTTAAATTGGTTGAAACCGATGGGTGTTTAGAGAGTGCCTTCTTGAGTTTTAACGGCTCCTTTTGAATGATAACAGGCTTTTTACTTTTTTCTAATTTGTTATTCCTTTCGAGCATGGTGGAGTTAAAACTATTAGTTTGTAATATATTGGTTCAGGTTTTGGTTACTAAAATTCAGATTGACCAAAACTAAACTCTTTTTACTAGAACTCAACAATCCCTTTAAGAAATGTCTAATCAAATATAATGGTAACTATTTCAGCCGTTTATGATCGATCTTGATCACACAAAGTTTAGTCTGTCAATACTATTATTAAACACTTGTATTTTCATAACCTCACACAAAATCATTCTTTGAAGCGAAACAATACTACATCTTAAGACCCCGTGGGTGTCGAGTAAACAATATTTATATTAAATGTGATTCCTTGCCTGTGTTGTCTATTGCAATGATGTAGACCATGAAGTAACTGCTCAAGGCAACTTGTATGACGGTTGAAAGCTGCCAGGTAGTACACAGTATGCCCGTCTCTTGACTTGAGTAAAAAGAAAAGGTTATTATATGACATGTTACTTCATATGTGTACAAAATAATATCTTGATATTGTTAAGTTTGCAAGTGAAGGAAAGCGTTATATTTTCAAGAGGAACTTATTTTTTTATTTACTGGTTAAGCGTTTCTTAAATCGTGTTATCTCTCTTACGAAACTACTAAAAATCTATTATAGCAAGCCGGCAAAACAACCTTTAGCACCAGTTGCAAATAAAACAGGTAAACAAAAAACTTGAGGAGAGCAGGCTTTATACAAAATGTCCTATATACTGTATATTATACCCCAACCGCTATGAATACTAGGCTGCAAATATATTCAACCTGAAAATAGTACTGAAACCTTGCAATAAGTGTATTATTTTTCTTAAATGTATTGAATGTGCAAATAATTAGAAATATTGCAAAGCACTTACTTTCTGATGTAGATCAGCCCCATGCTCAAGTAGAAAATCAATGATGTCAGCATAACCTTGTCTTGCCGCTATGAGAAGAGGGGTCCAACCGTCATTTGTTAAACCATTCACGTCGAGTCCCTTCTCGAGAAGATAACGAACTAAAGTCGAATGATTGCTGTATAACAATATTGAACATTTTCCATGGTTTTAGTGTATCTCATATTGTTGTTGATCTAGACGATCATAACTCAACCAAAGATCACTATCTATGTTTAATCACATCATGAAAAATATTTAGAAATAATTGTGAGAAATTGTATTTATATTAATATTATTATGTTGCTAGGATGTAACAATTTTATACATGATTATTTAAATCATCGCAATTATTCATCATTTGAATTTGATCGATTGAATGTCTGAATGACTATAAATAAATAAACTAACTTTCTGCTAAAGAATATATTTTCTGAATAATGTTAAAAGTTATCTTTTAACAAACTTGCAAATACATTTTATAAAACGCACCTTCAGCACACTAGTATAATCACTTTTGAAATAAGTATTATCACTATCTTTGGCTATTGTTACTATGTAATGATCATTCAACTCTCCGATATTAAACCATTTTCAGTTCATAATGGTCTGTATATCTTAATTACCCCTGAGTAGCCATGTATAACGATGAATGGCCATCGTTAGATCGAATATTTGCATCTGCGCCCGCATCTACGAGAAGTTTTGCACAGGACAAATGACCTTCTGCTGATGCTCGATGCAACGGTGTTTGTCCTTTGTCGTTTCCAGCATTAAGGATCGAAACATTCCTAGTTGATCCATCATCGTCATTCCGTTCCCTATAAAACATAATTTAAAGAAACATAAGGACACCGAGTAAACTTAAATGCAAATTTGATATTTTCAGCAATTGATGAAAGTTATGCAGGTTTCACGAAAGAACAAGCAAACATATCTCTAAAACGTGATAAATGAATTCATGAATAATATTCAGTCGTATCCGGACTACTACCCAATGGAAAACCAAATCTAATGAGGACTAGATTTTGAATTCGTCACGTTTGACGAATTAAGGTTATACATATCGATTTATTATGATAACAGGATGATTCCAAAAATAACTACTCAATCATCATATAAATAATAGCAGATACCCCCCCCCCCTAATAAAAAGTAAAAAAGAAGAAAAAGAAAGTTAAACAAAATACTGTCTTGGATTCGAACCCACCACCCTTAGATCTTGCGTCACAACTTGTTCCAATTATTTGACCTTTGAACCTAATTTACATATCCTTAACGTCATATTCATAATCCGATCTTATCTTATAAAAATTGTTCCTTTCATTATAACCTACATGTGTGCTGAATTCCATGTCCACGGCGTACGTGGTTATTCATGCTTGATTTATTTGACCTTTGACGGTAAATATGACAATGAAATATGCATTTTCGCGATTTGATGTTAACTAATGAAATGATGGTTTTGCAAATACCTATCTACATACGAAGTTTCGCATTGGTAGCATAATTCCTCCAGCAGTTATAGGTCGAAAGCATACGTTTTGGCTAAACCTCAATTTTTATCAGATTTTGACTCTTATTTACAATCAAACAATTCATTAGGATCCAGTTAACATAACGAATTGTTGTGAAAAGATTGCGAATAGAGCAGGACGATATATCCAAATTTGGGAGAAAATTGATGGAGAATAAGCGAGATATGGTCAAAAGTTCGCTGTGATCGATTTCAAAATTGATTGAAATTGTTAATATTCGCATTTTCAAATTTAACCCTAAATATGATGACTTTCTAACATTTACTCGGCATAAATGAGGTAGGAATTCGTATCTACAACTCATAATATATCCGAATATTAAAAGAAAATTGGGTGTCTGTGGACTTTTTAAAAAGTTATGGCCGAATAAAAAAAGTATGTTTTTACCATATTTTGCCAAATTGCAAGCGCGCGTAATTTTGATTTTGACGCGCGCGGACTCCGTTATTATCAGTCAACAATGACTCAAATTGATAGGGTGTGTTGAGGGATCTATAAGTAATGCAAAACATGTGAAAAAACGACAATTTTACTATTCATTCGCGTTACGCGCGCAAATACGCATTTTTCTCATTTTTCTCATTTAACGCGCGCGTATGCGCGCGTTTTTGCGTGTAAGCGCATGCGCATGAGATGACGATTGACATGAAAATTATTCATGCGAAATTTGAATTTAAATTGATTTTTCATGACTGAGATATGATGATTATTATGATTTGACAAAATGGCGTCCTGATGACGTCATAGTGATGTGACGTCACTGAAAAGTTTCACTGCACTAAGTTAGACCATGATCTATCATCATGTGAATATTCATGATAATTGATTCATCTGATCGTGAGATATGCGACGCACAAAATTAGGAAGAATAAATAAATAAATAAAAACTAGATTTTGAATTCGTCACTTTTGACGAATTAAGGTTATACATATCGATTTATTATGATAAAAGGATGATTTCAAAAATAACTACTCAATCATGATATCAATAATAATAGATTCCCCCCACCCCTGAAAAAATAAAAAATAAATAAATATTGCCTTGGATTCGAACCCACGACCCTTTGATCTTGTGTCACAAATTATACCGCGAGACCAACATTAGATCTCTTAACGAAAATGGGAAATCGGGAAAGATACATCAGTGATTGCACACTGCATTTGTCATTGTAACAGTGAATTATTTGACCTTTGAACCTAATTTACATATCCTTAACGCCATTTTCATAATCCGATCTTATCTTATGAACATTTTCCTTTCATTATACCATACATGTGTGCTGAATTTCATGTCCGCGGCGTACGTGGTTAGTGAGTATTCATGCTTGATTTATTTGACCTTTAACGGTAAATATGACAATGAAATATGCATTTTTGCGATTTGGTGTTAACTTATGAAATGATGGACTTGAAAATCCCTATCTACATGCGAAATCTCAAATTGATAGCATAAATCATCCAGCAGTTATATGTCGATAACATACGTTTTGGCTAACCCTCAATTTGTAACAGATTTGAACTCATATTTCCAATCAAACAATTCATCAGGATCCATTGAACAAAACTAAATGGTGTGAATAGATTGCGAATAGAGCAGAACATCAGCAACGATATATCAAAATTTGGGAGTACATTGATGGAGAATAAGTGAGATATGGTCAAAAGTACACTGTGGTCGATTTCAACATTGATTGAAATTGAGTAAAATTCGCATTTTCAACTTTAACCGTCAATACGATGACTTTATAACATTTACTCGGCATAAATGAGGTATGAATTCGTATCTACAACTCATAATCTATCCGAAAGAAAATTGGGTGTTTGTGGACTTTTTAAAAAGTTATGGCCGAATAAAAAAAGTATGTTTTTACCATATTTTGCCAATTTGCGTGCGCGCGTAATTTTGACTTTGACGCGCGCGTACTCCGTTATTATGAGTCAACAATGACTCAAATTGATAGGGTGTGTTGAGGGGATCTATAAGGAATGCAAAACATGTGAAAAAACGACAATTTTACTATTCATTCGCGTTACGCGCGCAAATACGCGCGCGCCGACGCGCACGCGCGGAATTTTTTGAAACGCTTAAAATTGTCTGAAACATATAGTAAATTACTCGGGTTGGGGTTTTTAACATTTTAATTTTTTTTTTTTCACTTGACGGACGCGTACGCGCGCGTCTCCGAGTGTAAGCGCACGCGCATGAGCTTTAAAGATGACGATTGAACTGATTGATATTGATGCGAAATTTGAAGTGAAATTAATGATGCATGACTGAGTTATGATGATTATTGAAATTTGACAAAATGGCGTCCTGATGACGTCATAGTGATTTGACGTCACTGAAAAGTTTCACTGCACTAAGTTAGACCATGATCTATCATCATGTGAATATTCATGATAATTGATTCATCTGATCGTGAGATATGCGACGCACAAAATTAGGAAGAATAAATAAATAAAAAAAATACAAATCTTGACGAAATCAATAGGTTATACATATGTATATGTATAACCTAAAAATAAAAATCTTGACGAAATCAATAGGTTATACATATGTATATGTATAACCTTAAAATAAAAATAAAAATCTTGACGAAATCAATAGGTTATACATATGTATATGTATAACCTAATTAACCTCCTTGATAGATAAGATGACATGTGTTTGGATTAAGAAGAAGCAGAGAGTCCTTTTCATCTCTCTGGAAGAAGTATATATTGCACCCCTGGTATCGAAAAAATGTGCGGCTCAGACCTTCACCGAGCTAGTACGTGTGCTTATTTTTTTTGACTACTTATATACCATACTAATATTTCATGTGAGATCTTTTGGAATACTCCAAAGTTTGAAGTATAAATCATTATCTACGTATTACTCCGGAATCACCTGTAGTAGTAGAAGTAGTAGTAGTAGTAGTAGTAATAGTAGTAGTAGTAGTAGTAGAAGAAGTAGTAGTAGTAGTAATATTATTATTAGTAGTAGTTGTAGTAGTAGAAGTATTATTATTAGGTTATACATATATCATATGTATAACCTATTGATTTCGTTCGAATTTTTAGGTTATACATATACATATGTATAACCTATTGATTTCGTCAAGATTTTTATTATTATTTATTTATTTTTTCTTCTTCCTAATTTTGTGCGTCGCATATCTCAAGATCACATGAATCAATTGTCATGAATCTTCACATGATGATAGATCATGATCTAACTTAGATCTGCTAACTTTTTCAGTGACGTCACATTACAATGACGTCATCAGGACGCCATTTTGTCAAATTTCAATAATCATCATATCTCAGTCATGCATCATTAACTTCATTTGAAATTTCGCATCAATATTAATCAGGTCAATGGTCATCTTTTAAGCTCATGCGCATTCGCTTACACCTGATAAAGCGCGCGTACGCGTCCGTCAAATGAAAAAAAATATCAAAAAATGATCAAAACCCTAACCCGAGTAATTTACTATATGTTTCAGACAATTTTAAGCGTTTCAGAAAATTCCGCGCGTGCGCGTCGGCGCGCGCGTATTTGCGCGCGTAACGCGAATGAATAGAACAATTGTCGTTTTTTCACATGTTTTGGATTCCTTATAGATCCCTCAACACACCCTATCAATTTGAGTCATTGTTGACTCATAATAACGGAGTAGGCGCGCGTCAAAGTCAAAATTACGCGCGCACGCAAAATGGCAAAATATGGTAAAAACATCCTTTTTTTATTCGGCCATAACTTTTTTTAAAGTCCACAAACATCCAATTTTCTTTTAATATTCGGATAGATTATGAGTTGTAGATACGAATTCATACCTCATTTATGCCGAGTAAATGTTATAAAGTCATAATATTGACGGTTAAAGTTGAAAATGCGAATTTTAATCAATTTCAGTCAATGTTGAAATCGATCACAGCGGACTATTGACCATATCTCGCTTATTCTCCATCAATTCTCTCCCAAATTTTGATATATCGTAGCTGATGTCCTGCTCTATTCGCAATCTATTCACACCATTTAGTTGTGTTCACTGGATCCTGATGAATTGTTTGATTGGAAATAAGAGTTCAAATCTGTTACAAATTGAGGGTTAGCCAAAACGTATGTTATCGACCTATAACTTCTAAAGGAATTATGCTATCAATTTGAGATTTCGCATGTAGATAGGGATTTGCAAGCCCATCATTTCATAAGTAAATACCAAATCGCGAAAATGCATATTTCATTGTCATATTTACCGTTAAAGGTCAAATAAATCAAGCATGAATACTCAATAACCACGTACGCCGCGGACATGAAATTCAGCACACATGTATGGTATAATGAAAGGAAAATGTTCATAAGATAAGATTGGAATATGAAAATGGCGTTAAGGATATGTAAATTAAGTTCAAAGGTCAAATAATTCACTGTTACAATGACATATGCAGTGTGCAATCACTGATGTATCTTTCCCAATTTCCCATTTTCGTTAAGAGATCTAATGTTGGTCTCGCGGTATAATTTGTGACACAAGATCAAAGGGTCGTGGGTTCGAATCCAAGGCAATATTTTTTAACTTTCTTTTTTTCTTCTTTTTTTCTTTTTTTTTCAAGGGGGTGGGAATCTATTATTATTGATATGATGATTGAGTAGTTATTTTTGGAATCATCCTTTTATCATTTTAAATCGATATGTATAACCTTAATTCGTCAAAAGTGACGAATTCAAAATCTAGTTATTATTATTATTAGGTTATACATATATACATATGTATAACCTATTGATTTCGTTCGAATTTTTATTATTTATTCTTCCCGATTTTGTGCGTCGCATATCTCAAGATCACATGAATCAATTGTCATGAATCTTCACATGATGATAGATCATGATGTAACTTAGAACTGGTAACCTTTTCAGTGACGTCACATGACTGTGACGTCATCAGGACGCCATTTTGTCAAATTTTAATAATCATTATATCTCAGTTATGAAATATCAATTTCAATTAAAATTTCGTATCAATATTTATCAGGTTAATAGTCATCTTTTAAGCTCATGCGCGTGCAATTACACTCGGAAACGCGCGCGTACGCGTCCGTCAATTAATTATTATTTTTTTAAATGCTCAAATCCCTAACCCGAGTAATTTACTATATGTTTCAGACAATTTTAAGCGTTTCAAAAAATTCCGCGCGTGCGCGTTGGCGCGCGCGTATTTGCGCGCGTAACGCGAATGAATAGTAAAATTGTCGTTTTTTCACATGTTTTGCATTCCTTATAGATCCCTCGACACACCCTATCAATTTGAGTCATTGTTGACTCATAATAACGGAGTACGCGCGTGTCAAAGTCAAAATTACGCGCGCACGCAAAATGGCAAAAAATGGCAAAACATGGTAAAAACAACCTTTTTGTATTCGGCCATAACTTTTTTAAAAGTCCACAAACACCCAATTTTCTTTTAATATTCGGATAGATTATGAGTTGTACATACGAATTCATACCTCATTTATGCCGAGTAAATGTTATAAAGTCATCGTATTGACGGTTAAAGTTGAAAATGCGAATTTTAATCACTTTCAATCAATGTTGAAATCGATCACAGTGTACTTTTGACCATATCTCGCTTATTCTCCATCAATGTACTCCCAAATTTTGATATATCGTAGCTGATGTCCTGCTCTATTCGCAATCTATTCACACCATTTAGTTTTGTTCACTGGATCGTGATGAATTGTTTGATTGGAAATGAGAGTCCAAATCTGTTAAAAATTGAGGGTTAGCTAAAACGTATGCTTTCGAATAATAACTGCTGAAAGAATTATGCTACCAATGTGAAACTTCGCATGTAGATAGGGACTTGCAAGGCCAACATTTCATAAGTTAACACCAAATCGCAAAAATGCATATTTCATCGCCATATTTACCGTCAAAGGTCAAATAAATCAAGCATAAATAACCACGTACGCCGTGGACATGAAATTCAGCACACATGTAGGTTATAATGAAAGGAACAATTTTCATAAGATAAGATTGGATTATGAAAATGGCGTTAAGGATATGTAAATTAGGTTCAAAGGTCAAATAATTCACTGTTACAATGACAAATGCAGTGTGCAATCACTGATATATCGTTCCCGATTTCCCATTTTCGTTAAGAGATCTAATGTTGGTCTCGTGGAACAAGTTGTGACGCAAGATCTAAGGGTCGTGGGTTCGAATCCAAGACAATATTTTTTTAATTTCTTTTGTCTTCTTTTTTACTTTTCATTAGGGGGGGGGGGGGGGGGGGGAGTATGTGATATTATTTATATGATGATTGAGTAGTTATTTTTGGAATAATGCTTTTATCATAAGAATTCGATATGTATAACCTTAATTCGTCAAATGTGACGAATTCAACATCTAGTTAGGTTATACATATATCATATGTATAACCTATTGATTTCGTTCGAATTTGTATTATTAGGTTATACATATACATATGTATAACCTATTGATTTTGTTCGAATTTTTATTATTTATTCTTCTTCTTCCTAATTTTGTGCGTCGCATATCTCAAGATCACATGAATCAATTGTCATGAATCTTATCGGCCATAACTTTTTAGAAAGTCCACAAACTCCCAAATTATTTATATGATGATTGAGTAGTTATTTTTGGAATAATGCTTTTATCATAAGAATTCGATATGTATAACCTTAATTCGTCAAAAGTGACGAATTCAAAATCTAGTTATTATTATTATTATTATTATTATTATCATAAGTAGTAGTAGTAGTAGTAGTAGTAGTAGTAGTAGTAGTAGTAGTAGTAGTAGAAGAAGTAGAAGCAGAAGTAGTAGAAATATTAGTAGAAGTAGTAGTAGTAGTAGTAGTAGTAGTAACAGTAGTAGTAGTAGTAATAGTAGTAGTAGTAGTAGTAGTAGTAGTAGTAGTAGTAGTAGTAGTAGTAGTAGTAGTAGTAGTAGTAGTCGTCGTAGTAGTAGTCGTAGTAAGGGGCGTAGACAACGCGGGGGATGAGGGGGATGCATCCCCCCACCTCACAAGGTGGGGGGGGGGGGGGGGGGGGGTGGCATGTACAATCTAGCGTTAACAAAGTGATTTATATATCCATTTTAAATTTTCGCTGCTTCGCACGCGAACAGATTATCTCAGTTTGTTTTTTATTTTACATATGGTCTGAGGTGAGTATTTTTTCTGTATACCGGGCCACGAAGTTCCAGTATAGGGTGGCAATTCTCTGGCTGCTTGTGTGACGTGCACCAAAATGCACCATTTCAAGTATATTATATAAATGCAAAATCTTCTCAGTGGGAGGGAGATACCCCCTCCCTATTTGGCTCTCCCCAGCGCTTGTTACCTTCGCCCCTCCCCACTCAATCTTGGCTATAGGCTAAGTTGTGAGATCATACATATGTGGCATATGGTGATGTTGGAACCGTGTATGACGCTAAATATAAATACAATATTTGTGTTTTCAAATTTCTGGTCGATCAAATCATAATACGCCTTTCCAAATACGTTCAATGTTAAAGGAGGGGCGCAATCCCGGCTTTGATTCAGCTTTATAGCTTTGAATATGTGCCTTTATATATACCACATTCTTTTCTTTTTTTTAAATCCTTAAGTTGGGCAAAAAAGGAACATTTCATGCACATTTTTGGCTCTTTTTCGCGTCGGCGTTCCATACTCCTAAACAAGGTTAGCGGAGCGATGAGCTCATGAGTCATGACGTCACCTGCAGGCAATAACACGGAAGAGCGAGCATTGTTTACAACGTGGTTCAATGCAAACACTTTGACTTGCTAGTAATACAAACTCGTATTTGCTTGAACATTGAGGATTAACTGAAATTGCCTCAGGAATTAATTTTAGCAAGATGCAGCAACACATCTAAGGAAAGTATAAGCCTGCACCGTTTTCCATAAGGATCCACGTATGAGGCGGATTTAGAACTCAAAGGTTAAATTAACGAGGGCCGACTGGGAAGGACCTAGCGAGTGTGTGCAGGTCTGCCAGAGTTTCGGGGGGCCGCGCGGCAAGACAGGTAACGCTCTCGCGTGCTAGCTGCCGCGCCAACTACCTATGTATTACAAGTTCTGAAAAGTAACGAAAATGCAAGATTATTACGATCGCACCTATTCTAGACTATTTCTTAATTTACATTAATTAAATGTTTGCATGGCTTTTCAAACAAATACAAGAACGATTACCTTAGATGGACAAATCTATCACTTTCGTGGCATCTTTGACAATGTTTATTGTTTTTTTTCTCTGTCGGCATTCTAATGCCGACAGAGAAAAAAACAATAAATGAACTGAACTTAGCGCTCTTTTGTAGTTTTGTTGTTAATTTGCAAACGGCGTAGACTACGTGTATGATATCGATGCCCAAAAATTGATTGACTATGTTCAACCTCCCGCACGCTCGCCAACGACTTGAGTTTTGGATTTGTTTATTTCGGGGAAAAGTAATATTTTGCTCAAAACTGAGGTAATTCTGAATGTTCTGTAAATATATTTCCGTAAATATTGTTAAATAGATCCATCAAAGCAATGATGCTTGTCATTTTATTGCCGCATAAAAAGATGAATTTGAGTGCGAAACACCGCATTTTTGTACACCATGTTTTGAGACGTGATCGGATGAAGCCGCCACTTATTATGGTTAGGCTAGGCCTGGGCTAGCCGCAGCGCTCGTGCGTGCTGATGGCCGGAAGACCTGTCTGCGAGGGGGCTGGGTATACGATTGCTATAATCATATCGGAGACTTCCTCGAAGCGATTTAAGAGTGAGTATGCGCCTTTATTTGGCAATTATATTTGTTGTATTTGTGGAGACAAATAATGAAATAAGAATTATAATAATGGTGTCTGCAATTATGGGGAAATTGTCATGAATTTGCTCAGCCACGCTCAACAAATCTGTTCGGTTGCACCTCAGTCTATCACTTCCATTCCATTTTGGCTGCCGACGCACAATTTGGAATTTTATCTTCAGGAACAGTCAATTCAAAACTCGATTCTGACTCTGATCCAGATCTTTCGTCTAATTCACGCTCACTGTTAGAATCAGATGAATCTGGGTGTGGATCCTCCATAATTATAAACTCAAACAAATGTATGTAGATATTGACAAAAAATCGAAATAATATCTCTCTGTCAATGTGATTAGATGCGCTCAGCGTGTACGTCTATGACAATTAGAGTATCGGGGATCCTTTCAAAGTAAATTTTCAGGTCCTCATATCATTTATAAATAATTTTCCAAGTGCAAAACAGTTGTTTTATTCGAAATCTACATGTAAGTGGCTTTCTGAAGGGCTAAAATGCCATTTTCAGCTGATTTTCTTGACACCATACCTTTAAGCCCAATTTCCTATCTAGGTAAGCACCAAATTGCACAATTTCAAGTCCAAAGATGCAACATCTCCCTATCGTGGGAGGGGGGACACCGCCCTCCCTAACCTTCCCCCGCTCAGTAATTTCCCTCCCTGTGCTGGGGTGCATAATTATTTATTAGTGTGTCAATTATTTGTTTTCTTCGTGCAAATATATTGAAAATTTCTGGTCGATCAAATTATAACACCTTTTCCCAGATACAGTCAATTTTAAGCCCGAATTTCCTATCTAGGTGGGCACCAGATTGAAAAATTTCAAGTCCAAAATGCAAAATACTCTTTACCGTGGGAGAGGGACACCCCTCGGTCCGTCGAACGGCAAATCATCCCCCAGGTGTAAGAACCTGTCCACGCCACTGGTCGTAGTCGTAGTAGAAGTAGTAGTAGTAGTAGTAGTAGTAGTAGTAGTAGTAGTAGTAGTAGTAGTAGTGTTCCAGGGGCAATTATCTTGGGGGCGGGGGGCGTAATCATCCATAAGTAATTATCCTGCGGATACTTTTAGTTAGTTTTTCCTGGGGGTAATTTTGTTATTGTAACTATCCGGACGTAGTTGTTTGGGGAGTAATCGATCCGTTGGTTATTGCGTGGGGGGGGGGGGGGGGGGGGGGGCGGGGGCGGGGGGAATAATCCGGGTTTTGTTGTCTTGGGGACAGTTGTCTAGGGGTTAGTTATCCAAGTCTTAGTCTCCGTCCAAGAATCCTGTTCAGTAATATTGCTAAACATAACAAATGAAACAGCTTTTCAAACATAATTCATTTCATGTAAATCATATAAATACAATAATGTTGTCCAGTATTATTCTCCATATCTTCTTAAATCTTGATTGATCTTCTTCATAGGCCATATAAATTAAAGGGACGTTAAAGTAACTTGTCCAAATTCTCAAAATAAGATTTCAATTCTAGTGGTTCTCTCATACGTAATCATATTTATATTGATAATGAAATCGTGGTCCAGGTTTCGTTTTTTCAAGATTCTGTTTCGTTTAAAGGACATTAACGATTGAGGTGTTCAGATATTGACTGTCTCCATGATAATTCAGCCGTGTGTACAAACTTAGTACAATGAGTTAGTGTATATCAATTAGCATTTTTGCTCATATCTCAGCAAAAGAACATCCATTAAATATATAATGTTTACACATTACGTTGTGGACATATTAGATCATATCAATACACATTAATCATTCATCAAGTTCTGCACTTGTCAACAAAGTTATTATATCCCTTGAAACGAAAACCACGTGTCTTCCTTGTACTTGAAATATGTGTCGATGAGATGGCCAAGGCACTTTACGTGTCCATTCCTCGCAGCGAGGTAGAAAGCAGTATGTCCCTGCGGAGTCTTGTTTATAAAAGAAAATATAGGGAGAAGGTAGAGAGCAATGATATAAATAACAACGAAATTCGACGACGCATTAAGCAATTCAAAAAATTTTCTTGAACAATTATATGTTCTGAAAGTGTTCAACTAATTTTGATTTTCATATTATTTTTGTTAACATACCAAAGGCTGCTTTTTTTATAATACGCTATAGTGAACAATAGCCCATAAGGTGAGATATAAATCAAAACTCTAATATAGGCAAAAAAGCACTATAAAAGACATCCATATAGGCCAATCAATGGTTCACAGCAGCTTAAGATTACAGAACGCCCTCAGATACTTGACGTTTTCTTTACTTTTGGTTGACCCCTCACAACATTTCCGAAGCCGATTATTATCCTTAAGATTCCTGTCATTATTATATAACATCTGACTACATTAAATATTCAAATGGCTCAGCTATATTAGTGCCATCATCGTTGCTTCTAGCTCATTGGTTTGATGACAGACGTAGCGGTGTGGAGTTTCCAAGTTTGATTCACATGGCAACCCATTTTTGGTCATAATTTCATTAATACAATTTTCCAGCAAGATAAAATACCTTGATCAAATAAAGGGAGTTCTGGTAAAGAGAGTACAGTTTTGGTCAAACTGATTCAAACCTGCACCATTACAATACAAACTAAACGTTATAAATTTACATGCTTGAAAGATATACAAACAAATGACTAAGTAAAAAGCCTGTTATTATTCAGAAACAGCCGTTAAAACTCAAAAGGGCTCTCTTTAAAAACTCATTGGTTTTATCCATTTTTAATTAAATATTATACATTTGCTGTTTTTGTTGAAATAACGATTCGATAAAGACATAATTAACGGCTATTTAAAAACCTCTTTTGTAATTTTTTGAAAAGAGGAATTATTTACCAAAAAAATGCACGGCTGGTTCAAAATTCTCTAATAAATGTGGGGCCCCGCATTTATTACAAATGGTTATGTTTATGTCTATTTCAGCCATTTCCTAACCGATTACGAGCATAATATTTTAATCTGTCATTAAAATATTATGCTCTTTGAAATTTGACACTCAGTTATCTCATTATCTCAAAAGAATATTTTGTGTAGCGCCCTCTATACCGAAACGCCATTATCCCTTCAATTAACACGTTCTATTACTAGTTTATGAAACTTTCCACGATCGAAATATATTTTATGACTATTAGATTGCATCGTACCATAAAACTCAAGTCGCCGCCATTTTCAAGAAAAGTCTCGATAACTTGAAGACTTCCCTGTCTGGCACTGTATAGTAAAGGAGTGAAGGTTTCTGGTGAAGGCTCGTTCACGTTGAATCCCTTGTCCAGCAAATATGGTATTGCTTCAGCTTTTCCGCTGAAAATAGAATAAAGAGAACAGCGTGTACAATGTCTAATCTATATTCTTGTATCGGTATTGGATTGGCTATTGTTTCGAATGAATTGGAGGACATTTATGAAAAATGAATAGAATGACATACCGACAAACCAAAATTGCGTGTTCAGTTTTTCCAATTGGCGGGGAAATTGTTCAATATTAAAAATCGATATAACTATAAGTATATATACAAACGAAAAGTGAACTAATACATACATAGTAAATATATTATCCATTGCGGATATAGTATCGGAAATAATATCGCTAGTGATATTCGTTTGTCTCGCAATGTATGTCAACTAGGAATCAACTAGGAATCAACTAGCGATATTATTTCCGATACTATATCCGCAATGGATAATATATTTACTATTATTGATTGAACATACGGGCGCCCAGCCCTGAAATTGATACGTAGATATGAGCGTTGTAGCAAGAAGGTAGCTCGGTTCGACCGTCTGTGGGGGCCGGTTGGTCGGGGTAGTGTCATGGCGACGTATCGTACGCTGGTTCGGCAGGCTGGCCGAAACAGTGTCCCGTTGATTGGTTGAGTGCCCGTGTGCACCGGCCAATCGGTGCGGCCCGTTATTGACCTATTGGGAGCGTGCTCGCTTATGCGAGATTGTGCGTTTGGAGCCACGGTAGAGCATAAAAACCGATTGTCTACATTAGACTATATCATTTGACAAAGTGTTACAGCGGCACACGAAACGTCATGATCGTTTAGATTCCTAGTTGACATACATTGCGAGACAAACGAATATCACTAGCGATATTATTTCCGATAATACATACATCTTTGGTTTCTTCCAATATTTAAATGATTGCAGAGAATAATCATAAATGATTGAGAATGAAGATTAATAGTAGGCGTAGCTTAATAATCAATGTTCCTCCCTCAAATCCTCCTAATGAAAAAAGGCACGGGTGGAAAAGTTGGTCTCCACCAGGAAAATTCCCACAAAATGATTACACTATCACAAAAAAATCTTAAATTAATGGCAAAGAGCAAATTTTTTGGATGTGGTGTGGCAAGATTGGTAGAGCGCGCGCTTTCCGATCATGAGATCCCGGGTTCGAACCCTGTCCACTGCCTTTGTCCTTCGGAAAGACAATTTATCCACAATTGCTGCTCTCTACCCAGGTGTATAAATGGGGACCCGGTAGGAGGTGAAAGCCTTATGTGAACGATCTTCTTGAGCCCATGAGCGCTTGGAAGGAATGCTCCCTAGGGAGTGGAGATGGTGCACACAATGTGTGCTGGTTTGCATTGTATCCTATGACCGGGGGTAATATTATCATTGTAAAGCGCTTAGAGATGATTATCAATCATATTAAGCGCTATATAACTCGAAACATTATTTATTATTTTACTTATTTGGTCTGCTGGTTTAATTTTCCCTCTTCTTTCAAATTGGCGCAAGGCGATTTTAACACTCCGTACAAAAACAGTCAGTGTTCGCCCAAGCATGAACGAAAATTTGTTTTGTAAGTGGCACTTGATAAATGAGACCATTAGGCATCCATCGACATGAAAAAGTCTTCTAAATATATACAAATGTAATAAAAAAAAAAAAAATCAAAAGTGTAACCCTTTTTTGATACGCTCTGTATACAAGCGAAAAGTGAACTAATACATACAGCTTTGGTTTCTTCCAATATTTAAACAATTGCAAAGGATAATCATAAATGATTGAGAACGAAGAATAATAGTAGGCGTAGCTTAATAATCAATGTTCCTCCCTTAAATCCTCCTAATTAAAAAAGGCAGGGGTCGAAAAATTGGTCTCTGTCAAGACTTGAACCCGGGTCTCCAGCTTGGAACGCCGACGCCTTCACCACTGGGCCACTGATACCGTGTGAATGAAGACAGATCCACATTCAGGTCATTGGCTCGCCAATCTTTCGGGCCTTTGTACTTAATAAACTCTTTAAAAATATATATATATATAAATAATGCAAAGAATAATTGAGAAGGAAGAATAATAGGCGTAGCTTAATAAGCATTGTTCCTCCCTTTAATCCTCCAAATGAAAAAAGGCACTGGTCGAAAAATTGGTCTCCGCCAGGACTCGAACCAGGGTCTTCAGCTTGGAACGCTGACGCATTAACCACTAGGCCACGGGGACCGTGTGATTGGAGACAGATCCAAATTCAGGTCATTGGCAAGCCAATCTCTCGGCCCTTTGTACTCAATTAATTCATGGGGAGGGAGTTACGAACAAAGCAAGCCGCCTGTACCTCAGCTGGATCACAAAGGAGTGATTCAAGTATTAGTTAGAACATATATATATAAGCGAAAGGTGAACTAATACATACAGCTTTGGTTTCTTCCAATATTTAAATAATGCAAAGGATTAAAGGGAGGAACAATGCTTATTAAGCTACGCCTATTATTCTTCCTTCTCAATCATTTATGATTATTCTTTGCATTATTTAAATATTGGAAGAAACCAAAGCTGTATGTATTAGTTCACCTTTCGCTTATATATATATGTTCTAACTAATACTTGAATCACTCCTTTGTGATCCAGCTGAGGTACAGGCGGCTTGCTTTGTTCGTAACTCCCTCCCCATGAATTAATTGAGTACAAAGGGCCGAGAGATTGGCTTGCCAATGACCTGAATTTGGATCTGTCTTCAATCACACGGTCCCCGTGGCCTAGTGGTTAAGGCGTCAGCGTTCCAAGCTGAAGACCCGGGTTCGAGTCCTGGCGGAGACCAATTTTTCGACCAGTGCCTTTTTTCATTTGGAGGATTAAAGGGAGGAACAATGCTTATTAAGCTACGCCTATTATTCTTCCTTCTCAATCATTTATGATTATTCTTTGCATTATTTAAATATTGGAAGAAACCAAAGCTGTATGTATTAGTTCACCTTTCGCTTATATATAAATATACATAAAATTATACAAGCGAAAAGTGAACTAAAACATATAGCTTTGGTTTCTTCCTATATTTAAATTGCAAAGAATAATCATAAATGAATGAAAGGAAGATAAGTAGGCGTAGCTATGTTCCTTCCTTTAATCCTCCAATTGAAAAAAAAGGCACTGGTCCTGGCGAAGACCAATCTTTCGACCAGTGCCAGAGATAGTGGCTTATATTATCTGTTATCGAGTAAAAATAACAAATAATTATCTAGTCAAATCAAACAAAAGTTTAAGTGTGCAATTGTGTTACCTTGTGGCAACGTAGTGAAGTAATGATTTTCCCGTGTTACATCGGACACTTAAATCCGCACATTTCTCCCACAAGAGTTGAATGGTTGACAGGTTTCCACCCTGTGCTGCATATTGTAGTGGGATAAGACCGTCGTTGTCTCTTTGACCGATGAGAGCGATATTTGGCATCAAACCGGCTTCGTCTTTGATACTTCAAAAAAATAGTATCAAAAGAGTATAGAAAAATTAAAACTGATATAATACAACAAGAATGAGTTATATAACCCCTTCACTTTTTTTCTCTACTACTATTACTACTACTACTACTACTACTACTACTACTACTACTACTACTACTACTACTACGTCTACTATAATAATTAACATTTATACAGCGCATTTCCAGTTAAAAACTGTTCAATGCGCTGAACAGCCTCTCCAATCTACAATACAAATAAATACGTTTTAACCATAAAAAGGAACAATGGTGATATTTAATTTGTTTGAAAACTTCATTAATTTTCATATTTTTGGTTATTTATGCAAATAAGTCATGAAATTCATATTTTTTCCCATAATTTATATATTCTTCATAATTAAACTTTACATATATTCTTTAGAACATTTAGAATGATAATGCGACAAACAAATTTGAAAGAGCCCGGTTTTTCTTGATGTTTTCTGTTTTGTTAATTTCTTACGTATTTCTTAGTTTTTTAAAACTTATGTATTTTATTGTTTTTGTTGTTTATTTTATTTCTAACTATAATTAAACTATTTTAACCCCAAAACCAATATATATGATGTAAACAACACCAAATAACTAATGATACACCTCATTTTACGAAAATTGATATTTCCATATATTTTGTACACAAATCACGAAATTGAGCGATTTTCGGGATGACATGCATAGACAAAAGGTCACATGACTTTGTAACTGTAGGTCCGATTTTCAATTTTTTTTTTTTTTAAATGTGCGCAAGACCCGCAAGAAAAGAGTCACCAAGCAGCGGCGCATCATCTTACAGCGCTTTTGAGCAATACAAACAATTGCGGAGGGGGGCCATTATGGCCCCCCGGCCTTATTAGGGTTAATTCTAATGGCAGACTATTCCACACCGTATGGCCAGCAAAATGAAAACCATGTTCCCCACCCTTTCAATTTGTTCTTGGAACCATTAACATTAATGTGTGTACTCTTGAACGAAGACTATATTTGGCATGTGTCGGCCCATGAAGCTAGCGAGGGGTGCGGCACGTATGGGTCGCCTCTCTCCGTCCTTTTTTTGATTACGGACTATAATTTGGATATATTTTATTTGTTTGATTATATATCATTTGTGCGGATATTTGTTTGGATTATGGTTATATTCACGAGCGCATCGGACAGGTAAGCAAGCATTTTGGGCTCTTTTTCGTATATGACTGCACCTCACTATAGCACAGCACCGCTTTGTATATATTGTATTATTGAATCTCCCGCCAAAAGGACCTGTGGTCTCTTATGGCGGGGTCATCAGCCGGAGAAATGATTTTCTCGGCTACCTCTGACCCTGGAGGGAGTGTACCTAGAATTAGAAAAATTTCTCATCGTTTTCAGAGAGTGGGTCGTGGACCCCCAACAAAGAGAGGTCGAGAAGGTAGTCTGAATGATAACGTGGAAAGTTTGAATTCTAGAAAAGACTCGTCAACTGACATGTCTGACCAAGAGTATGATACACCGTTTATGACTCCAAGGGCACAAACGAAGCCAAAGAGTTTTGATCTAAAAGTGTTGATTGTGCCGATAGACACAAAAAAGTCACTTCGAAACACCAACTTGATTCGCATAGCGAAGGACATTCAAACAGTCAGTGGCTCTAGCCCTGAGTACATAAAGCCAATTAGATCAGGCATTCTGGTCAAATGCTTTCATGTCAAACAGTATAATCTGTTGCTGGAGATACAGACGCTTGGTAATACCCCAGTCAAAGCCCCAAAAAGTATCCAAAAGATAAGGGGAGTAATCTCCGGGGTCCCGAGTGAAATGAGCGAAGAAGACATTCTAGGAGAATTGAAGAGAAAAAAAGTAGTGGACGTAAAAAGAATAAAAAGAAAACAGCAAAAGAAAGATGAGGCAAGTGTAAATACAAGTGAATGGATTCCCACACGTAGTGTTATCATTTCTTTTGATAACAACATCTTGCCAGAAGAGGTAGCACTATGCTATCAAAAGTTCAAAGTTAGAGAGTATATCCCCCCTGTCATTCGTTGCTATAAATGTCAACGATACGGTCATGTCTCCCATCAATGCAGATCCCAAAATAGATGCGTACGCAAACAGATGTACACAAATGCGCAAATTGCGGAAAGAATCACTCAGCTGCCTACAATGGTTGTGTAGAAGCCAAAAAGGCTAAAGAAGTACAAAAGATAAAAGTCCAATCTAAAATTTCGTATGCACAAGCAGCAAAGCAACTGTTGGAAAAAGGGTCAGAACAAACAACCCCCCCTATAGTTCAAATACAAGCACCACAGGCGAGCAGGGAACAGGGTGCTCCTCCTCAACACGCCCCCACCCCAGTTGTCCCCCCTACTGTGGTTGAAGACCGACCCCCTGGGCCCTCTGAGCAGATTCAGCGACCATTTGTCATTCTTGAAAAGACCCCTACTGTGAAGCCAGGTAAAACAAATAATTCTTTAACATTGGCTTCAGATGAAGAGGTAATACAGTTTATTTTTAATTTAGCATCGGGCTTTTTAGAAGACCGGCCACAAGAAGATAGCCTTAGAATTATTAGGTCAGTAGTCGATAAGTTATTTTATGCAGTAAAACGAGATGGTGATGATAGGCCTACTTAATTTGATAATGACTGCGCTCCTCATTCTCCAATGGAATGCGCAGGGAATGAATGGTCATAGTGGAGAATTAATTAATTATTTAAATTCTCAAGAAAAAGTTGTGCATTTGATTTGTATTCAGGAAACTTGGTATGAGGGGAATACTATAATTGATATTCCAAATTATTCATGTTTTAGTAAAAATAGAATTAATAAACGTAGAGGTGGATGTGCTATATATATATACATACCTCTATTAATTATGAGTATGTGGAAATTGAAACAGACATAGAAATGCAATTAGTAAATATACATTATGGAGATACTCACTTAGCAGTCGTTAATTATTATAACCCATGCAATGATATAACTAACGACATTTTAGATACATTGGTTAAACATGTTAAAAATATAGACAAATTATTGATAGTGGGAGATTTTAATTCCCATAATAGTTTATGGGGAAGTGAAAAAATTGATAAAAATGGACGATTGATAGAAGATTTTTTGTTGAAACAGAATTTGGTTATTTTAAATGATGGATCTGGTACACGTCTTGACCCCATTTCGTGGAGAACGTCATGTTTAGACTTATCCTTGATCTCATCGGGGATAGCCAGTAAGTGCACCTGGTCGGTCTTTGCAGACAAGTTCGGAAGTGACCACTTCCCAGTCTGCATTCAATATAGTGTTAATAATATGGAAAAAGAAAAAAAGGATAATCCATTTTTTAGGTGGTCCTTTAAAAAAATGGATTGGACAGCCTTTCATAGATTGAGTGAAGAAAGGATGAATATTGAAACATTATATGATGATGATGTAAATGTATTTTATGCAAACTTTATGGAATGTTTATATGATATATTAAATGAGTTATTAAGTAGAAAGAAAGGAAATGGGTGTAATGCAGTCCCATGGTGGACAGAAGAATGTAATGTAAAAATAAAAGCAAGAAATAAGGAAAAAAATAAATTGATGAAATTTTGGAGTGTTGAAAATGTTCAATTATATAAAGATAAGAAAAGAGAAGCTCAGTGGACTATACGGCAAGCAAAACGAACCTTTTGGTTAAATTATGCCATGAAATTGAATCGTTTTACATCTGTTTCGGAATTATGGAATTTTATTCGAATGTTAAATGGCAATACAGGTAAGAAAGTCAAACAAATGTCGGTAATATATAAAGGAGAACAGGTGATAGTAAATGACCAGGATAAAGCTGACGAGTTTGGAGAGTATTTTACATCCATTGGAAACTCAGTTAGTGGTCATAAGACTAAGAAGAGAGAAGTGCTTGAAACGTTTAAGCAAATTGATGGTGAGAAAAGTTGCAATAATACTTTTGATTTGGTAATAAATGAACCATTCACAATGTTGGAGTTGGAAAATACTTTGACGGAGAACAAAATATCGACTCCTGGGGAAGATGGCATAACTTATGAAATTTACCAAAAAATGTCCAAAATTGCCAAGAAGGTCTTGTTGAATTTATTTAATAAGATATGGAGTACTGGCTTTGTACCAGAACAATGTAAACATGCGATTTTAATTCCTGTATTGAAGTTGAATAAGAATGCTACTAGGACGTCATCTTACCGACCTATTTCTTTGTTATCTTGTTTTATGAAAATTATGGAGAGTATGGTAAAAGAAAGATTACAATGGTATTTAGATAAGAATGAAATATTAAACAATAATCAGAGTGGCTTTAGAAAAAATCGAGGCTCTATAGATAATATTGTGCATTTAGAAAATGAGATACAAAGACATTTACGAGTTGGTATGAAGACTCTAGCAGTATTTATTGACTTAGAAAAAGCTTACGATACCCTGTGGACGAAGGGACTCATTGTTAAGCTTAGTAATATAGGCCTTAAAGGAAATATTCTTGTTTTCTTAAGGAATTATTTGTTAGACCGTACATTTCAGATTCAAGTAGGGGAAAGCAAATCCCAAATTATGCACCCCAAAAATGGCTTACCTCAAGGTAGCATTCTTAGTCCTTTATTGTTTAATGTGATGTTGAAGGATATCCCTACGCCCCCTAACATTCATAATTTAGTTTACGCAGATGACTGTGTCATATGGAAATCTGGTTATGATATAAAGACAAATACGCAATTGATACAAAATTGCATCAATACATTGGATTCATGGTTTTTGTCATGGGGTTTGAAAATGTCTCTAGAGAAAACAGTTCCTGTCCTCTTTTCTAATAAATCAAATGACGTTATTAAATTATATTTAAGAGAACATGAATTGCTACCTGAAAATCAGCATAAGTATCTTGGAGTTATATTTGATAAACGCCTTACTTGGCGGCCTCACATAACAGATGTTGCAAATCGGTGTAAACGTAAATTAAATGTAGTCAAGAGTTTAGCTCATGCTAAATGGAGTGGGGATGCTAAAGAACTTTTGATGGTATATAAATCTCTGATTTTATCAACTATAGATTACGCTTGCGAAGCTTACGATTCAGCGGCACCCAGTATTAAACATATTTTAAATTCAGTTCAGTACCAAAGTTTATATGTATGTGCCGGCGCACGCAAGGGGACATCTCTCAGAGACCTACAAGTGGAATTAGGAGAGATGCCCTTAGACTTACGAAGAGAAATGTCATGTTGTAGACTTAAAAAGCGTATTGAAAGTGTAAAAAATCATCCTTTAAAAGAGGATATCAAAGATTGTTGGCAATTTCATATATATGGAGGTAATAATTCTAGGACAGCCTTTGGCCAAAGATCAATGGAATTGATGACAACAATTGACTTTGAAGTTGAGGAGATGTGTTGCTCCAGAATCCCTTTTTGGCACTTGAACGTACCCTTGATATCAATGGAATTACAGGATTATATTTGTATAAGAGACAATCAATTGTTTCAAAGGCAAGCAACAATAGAAATGATAAATACAAAATGGAAAAATTATTTGCAAATATATACTGATGGATCCAAATCACCAGAACAGGAGAGTGCAGCCGCCGCCTTCTTTGTCCCTTACTATGATTATTCATTATCTAAGAGACTTTCAAATTATACATCCTCTTATAGGGCAGAGATGGCGGCTATTGTGCTTGCTTTAGAATGGCTATATAATCATCCCAGTTTGTATACGGGGGCAGTTATTTTTAGCGACTCACTAAGTTCTTTACAAGCCATAAATAGTTGCAAAGACGAACTTCCTGTATACGAAATGTTATATTTGTGTTCAGAATTGAAGAATAAAAGGATGCTTGTATATTTTGAATGGATTCCAAGCCATTGTGGTCTAAATGGTAATGAGATTGTGGATATAGAAGCGAAACGAGGTTTGAAAAAAAAAATAGAAATTGATAATAAATTAGCAAGATATGAAGTTAATAGTGTTATAAAGAAATGGATGTATGTAAAATGACAGAAAAGATGGGAAGGAACGGAATCATGTCTTAAAGATGTGCCAACAAATGTTAAGAGTATATATATATGTAAATTAAATAATATAAAAAATGAAAGTATTTTGCATTGTTTAAGAATGGGAAACATTGGTTTAAATGTAAGTTTATGTGTATCGAAAAAGCACGATACTGGGTATTGCCCTAATTGTGAGGGTATATTTGAAACTATTACACATTTTTTGTGTCAGTGCCCAGAGTACATAGTTCAAAGGGCCATGTTGATGGCTGAAACAGGTTTATATGAGGAAAACAAAATAATGTCTTTGTTAAATTCTTTAGAGCGACCCATCCAACAAGCTCTTGTTGATTATGTGAAAAGAACCGGGAGATTACCCATACTATTCTAGGCCTAAGAATTTTGTTATCGTTTCATTATTATGATAATAAGACGCCCACTTCCACATATGTGGCGGGAGTCCCGATGTGAGAGGTGGGCTCTGTTATAAAAAAAAAGGAAATTGTTTATAATTTTTGTATATTTAAATGCATGAAGTTATTTGATTTATTTTTGGTTTCGTCTTATAATTATACTATTAAGAGGGCTACGACCACATATGCGGCGGGAGTCCCGATGTGAGAGGTGGGCCTCGGTGAGATATAAAGGAATGTTTATATTGTTGTATATAATGGTATTAATAAACATTTGTAGTGATATTGTATAATTTTTGATTAATGATACACGTAAAATTATATGCATGCTCAAGCAGGATATCTATGCAGGCAACTGAAGACGGTTTTGATCACCATAATAAATTTTGCTCAAAATTAATGACATGTATGAAAATATTTAGTAAATTACACCCTGCACCTTGCACTTTCACTAACAAAGCCCAAAAATGTTACCTCTGTATGTTCTTGGTTAATATGATTTGTTTTGATTTTATATATAATTTTGTTTGTTTTTTGGAATCGGATGCAGGTGCAAAGAAAAACGAAGGCGACCAGAGTGCATCTCCATGCATCGGGGGGCCTAGACTGATTCGTCAGTTGAGAAGCCTGCTCAACGTACCGAGCCGGGTTGGACCGATGATGCCTTTAATTTTGGTTTTGTTTATTGATGGTCTGAAAACGTTTATGCACTTCAAAAAATATATACATATGTATATAATAATAATAATACAAATATTAAAATAAAGAAAATAAATGAGAAGAATGAAATAATATTTAGTTTTTGGCGAAAATATTCAAATTGAATGAACCGCCAATAAACATCAAACAACAACAACAGGAACACTTATTAATGTATGTAAATAACTTGGGGCAAAATTGTGAGTATATTTATAAATAAACCGTGCTATTTTATATACGATTTTCTTATGAACTGGTAACCAGTGTAACATTTGTAATAATGGATTTGCACTGTCCTGTCTCCGGGCTCTCAAAACAATGCCCGCAGAACGGTTTTGAACGCGCTGTAATCTCTCTAATTCAACACGAGGTCAGAGTCAAAAGAGCATTTCCATTATCTAATCTACTTAAAACAAAATAACGCATAACATGACTACAGGCTTCCTACGTTAACACTTTCGTATCCTAGAAATATTGTATAAATGAAATTCACATCGGAAACATTACACAGGTAGGGTCTACGAGAAAGACAATCTTACTGTTTCGTCGAGCATCTAATCTCGTCCAGCATCTTTCGCAAGCTAAAAAAGACCTCCGAGAGCTTTCGTAACACGCATCTCTATGGACAGTGCATGCAGTACTTATGTACGTACATCACCGCGGTGCCCGTGGTGGCCTGCTGCGTTGAAGATATTGCGGTGCACCCATGATAATACACGATGTAACGAACTTATCTTCTCCCATCAATACGGTGCTTTCGTTTTGTTCACGTCCACTACTGAACGCGTCGAGAGTGAGCCCTACTCATCGATATACACCACTGGATATAGCAACAGCGCCCTCATCATGAAGCCACCGACAGTGTCCACAATATCCAAAAGTATACCCTAGAAAAAAAATGCTCCATTCACTTGCATGTTATATCTGTCATATTTTAGGACTCATAACGCAATATGATGGCAGCCTGAGTTTTATTTGATGGAATGAAAAGGAAGTTTGATTACCACAGCAGAGCCCTTTATTGGTAAGTAAATGTATTAGGTGTGAGAAAAAGCAATATTTGTGTTATTTATTCACTTCTGTCCCTACGTTTTACATGTGCCCCACATACTATTAATTGTGTCATGTTTTCAAGCACCTGGGAAATTTAGTGGCGAATCACGCATATTTCGTCACTTGTTGCATTGATAACTTTTAAATGCCTTCGTTGCTTCCTATTTAAGCTCTCACGAATGAATTCTGTTATTTGTCGCATGTTTAACAATGTTACATATGGTAATATTTTGTATAAATTATTAATTAATAAATTAATTCACAATCATAAGTCATAACATTGACAATCTGTTTAAATAACTTTACACTACTGCCGTCTTGCATAACAATACTTTTTATTGTTGACTATGATTTACAAACTCACTTTCTTAATTGAGTACCAGAATTGGGCTAGCTAGTGACCGAAAAATAAAGCCAAGGCTTAAATTAAAGGGCAGGTTAACTTTCCAAACACCTGATTGTTTTAATTCAAAATAAATAAATGCATGTCTAATGATCTCATACATTCTAGATAACCTTCCTCGAGTCATACCTAGTACTGTTTTTAAATATAAGTTTACTACAGTACTAATAAGCATATAGCGCATATTGCATCTATCAAAGACAATGTCATTGCGGCTTAATCTAATTTCAAGATTTTGAAATCATAGTTTGGTCTATAAATCCTGAAATTGAATAAATATTTTGTCAAAAGTGCTCAGCTCAGCTTACTTGTCCTTTTCATTGGCTTGCCTTGCATTTAAAACTAAACATCGGATCTGTTCTTTTCTCTTACTTAGATTCCTGATGAGATGCCTCTTCTCACTAGCCATTGACTGCATTCTAAGATGGATACAGCAGCAGCGCCCTATATATTTGACTTGAAGCCAGGCAGCAGCATAAATTCAACTCGCATCAGCTCAACTCCGGGGTTCATTTATGTGCAACTGTGTACCTTTGTGTCATAGACGTATAACGTAACAATCATCATGCCAGCTTATGGTAACAGAGTAATGAAAAATGATTTTAATAGTCTCCCGTAATTGAATGGAGACATTTATTAGTAATATTTAAACTTGTGCCCAAGCGCCACACCGTGAGGCCGTGTATGGGCGTAAAGGATATTGTGTACCGTAATTAATTGCATTCTCCATCGCCATCAACTTCTATAAATACAGCTCAATGATAATAGCATAAATAAATACCACTCAAAGTGTGTATGATTGACTCCTCAAAACATTTTTCCTGTGATAGAACTATAGAGCAAAATAGTGTAGTAAGACACCCTTACCACATCTACAAAGTATATGGTCCCCTCGGGTGGACCATTTACACGCAATATACACGGGAGATTACCATACTGCCTATTCATACGCTGTACCGTTCATCAGTTGAACGTTATGTGTTAGGATGCATTGGTAATGAAAACAGACCGGAAATAATCATTTTTTTCTACACTTCGCAATCTTCAAAACAACAATGTCGGTAATTATTATCAAAGTATATGACTTAGGGATCACATTAACGAAAGTTTATTTGCATTTGCTGGTGAATTTAGGGTGAAATTGGCCGACAATTTTTTTTAATGTTTTGGATAGTGCAGCAGCAGCAGGCGGAAGAGATTGATCTCCACACAATGCTACTGTAATGTACCTCAGTGTGACCCTTACTACATGTTTTTATTTTTGTTTTGCCATAAAATATTTCATGTTAGAAGAATTTATCAGAATTGTTTTTTTGTATTTTTTTTTTTATAATTCCTAGTAAATGTATTAATATTCTAAAAGTTAGTTGAAGTTTGTGTAATAATAATAATACATAATATTTGTATAGCGCTTGATACTGCTGTTTCTAAGCGCTTTATACTGCCGTAAAGCTCAAACGTACCACTTCATTGTGTATGTACAATGTTTAAATGTAGTGAAATAACTATTTTAAATTATTATTTATTGCTGAATTTTCTGATCAAATGCATGAAAGCCAGCACATCTAACCTATACCTTATGGCTTATCGACAGATTAGACATCTGTCAAACCTCAAAAGTAGCATCAGCCATCATATGTTTTGAACCAGAAAGGAGTTTCTGGAGATTTTTAAAGGGAAGATGTGTGTCTATTTTGTTGCCATATATTATGTGAAATCAAGGTTTCTTTATTCTTTGGAGAATTCAATATAGGGAAATGAAGCTTTTGAAGATCAAGTATCAATTACAAGAACCTGTGTATAAAGCACATGTATTGAATTGTATAACTGGCTTTGGCTGCTGCATTATATGTAATATGAAAATGAACATGTGCATATTTATTGACGCAGAAATAGAAAACAACAACAGTTGTAATTATATTTTATATGACAGTGTGAATTGCTTCTTTATTTTTAAAGAGATGCTATCGATTGTCTGTTAATTGACAATTAATTGTAACTCAGATCATGTATTCTGAATATGCGGCAATGCGCAAATCTGATTGGTTGAAACGTGCAAAGTTTCTGATTTACAATCCATTGTAACTTACATTTGAATTTATCTCTTTTCTGCAACATGCCCTATGTGTTTGTTTATATTGTGTTTGTTTATATTGTATCATTTGTATTTGCTTGCATGTTTCTGCGCGCGCGCGCGTGTGTGTGTGTGTGTGTGTGTGTGTGTGTGCGTTTGTGTGTGTGTGTGTGTGTGTGTGTGTGTGTGTGTGTGTGTGTGTGTGTGTGTGTGTGTGTGTGTGATGTGTGCGCTTTGCCAAGTGAAAAGAGGGAATTGGATAAATTGAGAATTCAAATGGGGGATAGGGAAATTAAAAATGTGATGATATATAATGTGATTGATTGTGATTTTAGAATAACAATTAGTAAAAAAAAAAAAAAGAATACACACAGATATCGTCCAATGTTCAGTTAATTATTGAGGGGCAACATGAATCATGTATAATACAGGCTACCATAAACCAGGGTGACTTTTGCCACTTTTTGAGAAGGATGTATTTTCATCAAGTCTTACTATTTAGAACTAATTTCTAATCTACATATGAGAATACATTTGAAATGTGTTCTATAAAGTGAGGCTTGAGGAAAATACATTCATCTCAAAAAGTGGCCTAAGTCACCCCTGCGGCCAAAGTCACCCTGGTTTATGGTACTAGACTATTCATGCATTTTCCTCCCTTCTATATAAATTATATGATAAATATTATTAGGCAAATCGTTGTAATAGTTTTGTCTCAACCCAGTCCCCTCCTCCCCGATCCCCCGCCAAAAAAGAGGGGTAAATACAAAAAGAAAACAAAATAATAAGCATGCCGCTGGGCATAGAATATTGAATTAATAGTACCACATTTGTGTGTCAAATGTCTAGAAATGAACCTGGTATTCAAAGTAACCAGGGTCTGAATTCATGTTATTATCTTAAAACTGGCATCCCTGATAATTACAAATTAAATTGACAGTTATTTTGTGTGTAAAAACATAAACAATTCAACATTCTAGGACTATTTAAACACATTTCCAATACACGCGTATATCGACATGCGCAATGGAAGGGTATACTTTTAATTACTTCCGGTTTTGTGCGGCGGCTTCAGCGCCGTGAATGCGGCCGTGTACAACACGCTGTATCCAGTGGTGTATATCGATGGCCCTACTGCACTGTGTTGACTATGCACGTTGACTGTCATTCGTTACATTTTCGTTTTCACACGTTGACGCTCGTTCAGTCATGCCGCGCTCGTGCGAACACATGCACGCATAGGAAGCACATGAGTCGGCTAAGGCTAACCATTTCTTGCCCGACCCTGGCCCATTGACATCGCCCCGGCATGCCGTAGTGATAGACGAATCTAGACGTTGCCATGTTGTGTGTAAAAACATAAACAATTCAATATTCTAGGACTATTTAAACACATTTCCAATACACGCGTATATCGACATGCGCAATGGAAGGGTATACTTTTAATTACTTCCGGTTTTGTGCGGCGGCTTCAGCGCCGTGAATGCGGCCGTGTACAACACGCTGTATCCAGTGGTGTATATCGATGGCCCTACTGCACTGTGTTGACTATGCACGTTGACTGTCATTCGTTACATTTTCGTTTTCACACGTTGACGCTCGTTCAGTCATGCCGCGCTCGTGCGAACACATGCACGCATAGGAAGCACATGAGTCGGCTAAGGCTAACCATTTCTTGCCCGACCCTGGCCCATTGACATCGCCCCGGCATGCCGTAGTGATAGACGAATCTAGACGTTGCCGTGCAATAACATGTAGACGTTTGCATTAATTTAATACATTTCATAGCATATAAACAGGCCAAACACGTATTTGTGCAAACAATTATTAGAACCAAATTGATAAACTAACATGAGACTCGCTTTTAGTATGATATTTTCGCGTAATTATGCATCTCGAGAAGAGTATGACGTCATAAACACGACACGGTGACCGTCGTTTGGGTCGCCGGTGAAAACAGGGGTGAACGCGTGCTCAAATCTGACGGTGAGCGTGTGGCCGAAATTGACGCATGCACAGTGCATGGAAATTACGTCATCTCGGCGAGGCGAGGGCACGTTCACCGAAAACGAAAGCACCGTAATAATGGGCGAAACTATGTTTCATCACGTGATTAACTTTTGACCAATCGTAGACCAAGATTGTTAGTATGTGGAATATAAACGCACATATGCCAATCTATAAACCTGAATAAAAGCCGGGATTTCACTATATACGTGTAATACTGCTACTTCTACTACTACTACTACTACTACTACTACCACTACTACTACTACTACTACTACTACTACTACTACTACTCCTATACTCCTACTAAGTACTATTACTATAACAACTACTACTACTGCTACTACTACTACAACTACTAGTACTTCTACTACTACTACTACTACTACTACTACTACTACTACTACTACTACTACATGTACTACTACTACTACTTCTACTACTACTACTACTACTACTACTACTACTACTACTATTACTACTACTACTCTCCGAATCGTATCAACATAGTTAAGATGATGACAAAATGCCTCACACCACAAAACGACCGTTATATTGCTGATATGTAGTTTCTCTGTAACTAGCTCAAATAGTCTATATGAAGGTATCTTAAAGGGACTTAGTAACATTGTCCAAATCCTCAAAAAAAAATTTTGTTCTAGCGGTTCCCTCATAACTTGTTGTATTCGTATTAACAATAAAATCATGGGACAGGTTTCGGTTTTTCAAATTTCGCTTTCGTTACAAAGATATGTACGATTGAAGTATTCAGATAAGAAAAACTCCGGGCGAGTTTTTCATCCCTGTACAAAGTGAATGCAGTGAGTTAGTGAATATCACCCAATATCACTTTGCATTTTCGCTCATAACTTAGCCATGCAATGCCCATTTGACTTGAAATTTTCACACCATACCCTGTGGACATATGAGATAACAACACTATACATTGTATCAACCCTTCATCACTTTTTGCGCATGTCAACAAAGTTACTAGATCCCTTTAATTATGTTTTAAGACATTTTTTAATTTTAAGTATATTTTTTTAAATTTAATTAAAAGTAGCAAATAACATCGAGTGAATGGACGCCTTTTTTTTAACTGCTTCATCCATTTTCCAAATGTTTGGCGCTCATTTTAAGAGAGTTTGCCTCGTCTGAATATGCCAAATTATAATGAATAATTGATGTAACGTGAAAATTAGCTTAATAATTCCCCCAAATTTGTTGGTCGTTTTGTGGTGTAAGGTCACATATATACTAGAGGCTATTTATAACATAGAGTTATCAAGATGTGTTTTAAGTGTTTAAATATAGTACCTCTGCCTACTATGGAAGACTTACCTCTGTTCGGGTCCGTTGATCTCATTCTCTTGTTCTATAATGATCTTCGAGATGTCCTTGCTTCCACTTTTGGCGGCATAGTGTAGGACTGTTGCACCCTTATTTGACTATTAATAGGTAAATAAAACGTGTATGAATATTTAACCGGCGTTTTACTGCAAATAATTCTACTAAAAAGATCATATATTAAATATAAAAAATATCAATAGGCATAAATTATACAAAACTTACATGTCCAAAATAAAGCAATAAACTATGATATTTTTTTATGATAAATACTAGCACTAGGAAAGGGACTTAAATATTACATGTAAAGGTAACAAGCAACACATGTTTTACCGTAGTTCGAATGTTAGCTCCTTTTTCTATAAGCCGTTTGGTAGATTTAGGACAGTTAAATTGGGCAGCGTACACAAGCGGTGTTTTTCCGTCGTTGTCTTTGGCATCGAGTTCAGCTCCAAGCTCGAGAAGTAAGTTTATGCACTTTATGTGGTCTCTGTGAATTAAAATGTAACGACAAGTATTATTATTTATTTATCGCTCATTTATATAATTTATTGATTTATTGCCTTACACAACACTGTATAATGAAATTTTGTGTGAGGTATTGAAAAACTGAGTGTGGAATTTAACAGAACATTTTAATGGCAGAATAAACTTTATTAGGTCAAAATACGCTTTCACTTTTTCAAAAAGTTTCAAAAGCGTTTTTAAAATAGTTTTTGATGATCTCTCTATTTGATCATTGTTTCAATAAAACATCACATGCATAATTTGTATGAAAAATGGTTGAAAACAATGCCTTTTTAAAAAGCGCCCTCTTGCGTTCAAATAGCTCTTTTTGAATGATAACAACCTTTTTACTTAGTCGTTTCTAATTTTGTATTCATTTCGAGCATGGCATGGAGTTATAACTATTAGTTTATCATATTACTGTCAATGTTTGGTTACTAAAGTTTAGCCTTACCAAAACTTTACTACCACTTTAAGTGTTTTTTTTTTTTTTTTTTGCATTTACCCAGCATTCTTTATGTTAATGAATTCGAGTAGTCGTTAAATTTAGTTCTTGCCACAAAGGTTCGTCCTTAAATTGCAAAGGACGAAACGAGTGCCATTTTACCGAGTTTGTCCCTGAACTCCCGAGGCTTTGTACCCTGCTCATCGAGACCGGACTTAAACGTCTTCAACCTTGTCGTATTTTCGCCGGAGATGAAACCCCTAGAACGATTTCAATTGCTAGGAATACTACATCAAAGCCGTTGTTCTGTATATCGGTAATCAGGGGAGTGTATTTGTCCGTTTTGTATACATGTGCCTTGTCAATTCTCAATTCAAAGGGTACAGTCAGTTCCATAATCATTATTTGTTTATTATTTTCATCAAATATGCATAGGTCCGGTCTGAGGTTAGTTATTGTACATGAAAGTGGTATTGTAGATATGGGAGAATAGCCAGGTAGGGATGGAATGTCATGAGTAAAATTTTTATCCGCAGCAGTACTTTCAATGGCCACATTTACGAAGTGTTTCAAAACGTTATTATGGCGCCATGTATAGCGCCCTTGTGTCAGGAAGGTGAAGCAACAATTTAGTACATGATTTAGGGTTTCAACACTGTTACAATGTTTGCATTTATTTGTCGTGACCTTGTTCCATCTCAGTAAGTTAGCTCTTGTGTTTAGTGTATCGCTTATTGCATTAACAAGAAACTTCATTACTCTAACAGGTAAATTGTACATTATACTTTTCCAGAGTGTACAATTATTTTCGACTGACAAAAGATCAAGAAATCGCCCCTGAACAATCAATTCCTTAACGTGTGAATGCCAAATGGTAGAGACTTCTTGGGTTAGTATCTTTTTAGCTTCTCTTGTTATCCCTTTCAATTCTGGTTCTTTCTGCTTGGCGTTCAAATAAACCTTCTTATTGTTAACAATGGTCGATTGTCCTGACCCATTTCCCTTCACGGTCAATTTGGGAGTCTAAACAATGATTCACCGTGTCGTACCCCTTTTCCCTCATCGATATGTAAGAAAGAGCGTGACACTCCATATACAAGTCGAAGATAGTGGGAATTGCTAATCCATTTGGCATATGAACAAAAGATAATTTGTATTGATTCCTATTCTAGAAGGGTTAAGAATATATTTTTAGCTTTGTTGCTACCATGGCAACATTGGGCAAGTATTGTTAAAACATTATAAACTAAATAAGCTAATTTGCATATTTGTGAAATAGTGTCAGGGGTCATTTTTTTGCTAGGTATTGTACAACATGGATAACAAACAAGTATTCTTCGTTATTTGGGGGCACGGATTCCATTTCTGGTGCTCGTTTGGAACTGCCATATTGGCAGCACCCTTAGATCCAAGATGGCTGCCCCTAATTTGCATATTTATGAATATTAATGATATTCAGTGGCTTCAGCTTCTTATAAATCATAATTACAGACGGCTTTCCTCAATTATGCTCTAAATGCGTGTTAAAGATAATTTAGCTTGGTTGCCACATCGGCAACCTCTAGCAATGCATACAATTAGCATAATTAGGTATTTTACCTAATTTGCATATTCCGCCAAATCGAGTATATTGGGAACACAGGAAGTAAACATGACAAGGAATACCACTTTTCCAAGGTTTAAGGGGGCAACAAATCCATCCATGGCCGCCTTTGTAGTTTTGAAGGAAAAATGATATTTGCCACTTTAATTGCATTTATGTTATAAAAGTATGATTTGTTTACTGTAAGCCAACTACTACATCATGATTCAAGTATTATAGTTACTTATTCCAATAATTAGAAGTCCAAATATTATAATATCGATCTAATATAACCGAAATAATACAGTCATGTATCAAAGCATGTGTAGTTTGGGAAGCAGCCATCTTGGATTTGAGATGGTTGCCATGGTTAAACGGGGAAGTAATTATCAAAAATGGATCTGTTGCCCCCTAAAACTTTGGAAAAGTGGTATTACTTGTTATTTTTAGTCTCCGGGTTCCCAATATAATCGATTTGGGGAAATATACAAATGATATAAAATACCTAATTATGTAAATAATATGCATTGCTAGTGGTTGCCTTTATGGCAACTTTATGGCAACGGCCTTTATGGCAACTAATCTTTGATATCTTAAATACATACTTAGAACATAACTAACAAAAAAATAATCTGGAATCATTGCTTATAAGGGGCTGTAGCCACTGAAAATCAATAATATTCATAAATATGCAAATTAGAGGCAGCCATCTTGGATTTGGGGATGTTTCCCATATGTAACTTACAAACGAGCACCAGAAATGGAATCCTTGCCCCCAAATACCCTAGAATTATTCCGAGATTGAAAATGACCCCTGACCTTTACACACAAATATGCAAATTAGCTAATTAACTTTAAAAGGTGGGACAAAAGCTAAAATTTCGTCTTAAACCTTCTAGAATATGAATCAATAAAACATGTTAGACTAAAGAACGTCTCCAGGTCTAATACACAAGTATAGATCCATCTACAGGACTATTTATTTACTCCAATGACATTGATAAGTGCATAGATAATGAGCTCCATAACCTTTAACCCCATGACCCCAACATATTTAAATTAGATCATTGTCCCCCCGCCGGATGCGAGGCTAACTGCTACAATCATATTTAAAACGAAATATAGGATAAGCGTTAAGAATGATGCCTCAAATAGGTAAAATATGGTGGTAACAAGGTCATGACCTCTAAAGGTCACTTGCGGTCAAATTGAGCAAACTTCCACTAGGGAATAATTCACATATAATGAAGAATTATAAGGTAGGACTTTCATACTTCTTTCAAAAAGTGCATAATTGTTACCCTTAGCCGCTTAACTATCATTGTATTTTGATACGATCCGCCTTTCATAGCTGATATTGTTAGTGATTGCTTATTGGGGCATTCAAAACGAAGATATATCAAGTGAAAGTGTGTTCGTAATCTTGACCCATGTTAAAGCAAAATAAAACAATAGTGAGTTGCCTTACCTTGTGCCAAATGACAGGAGAAACCCTAACGTTTGTAGAATATCCATGTCATGTTTGGTTTCACAAAGAACTGCTTGGTGGAGTGCGGTTGTCATATTTGCAGTAGTCTATTAAAGAGGACATAAAACTTACTTTAAAGGGCAAGTTTAGATTTGGTAGAGAGGGCGATGCACATCACAATTTTTTTTGTGAGGTAATTAAAAACTGAGTGTAGAATTCGGGAGAACATGCAATTTTAATCGCAGAATAAACTTTATTTGGTCAAAATCGATTCAGAAACGGCTGAATTATCAATAAATCTATTTGATCTGATAATTATTTGGGGCCCAAATAATTAGCTGATTTTTTTTCAATAAAATAAAAAAATGCTTGTACTTTTTCAAAAAAATTCAAAAGCGTTTTTTAAATAGTTGTTGATGATCTCTCTATTTAATCATTATTTCAATTAAACATCACATGCATACTTTTGTATGACAATGGTTGAAACCAATGCCTTTTTAGAAAAGCGCCCTCTTGTGTTTGAATGGCTCCTTTTTAATGATAACAGGCTTTTTACTTAGTCGTTTGTAATTTTGTATAACTTTTCAAGCGTGGTGGAGATATAACAATTATTTGGTTACTAAAGTTCAGGCTTACCAAAACTATACTACCCCTTTAACCATGTTTTTGGAATGCTTCTTCCTTTTACTCGTAAAATGCAAATATGGTGAATGTTTGAATATCTGATTCACCTCGGCAGGTACAATAAAGCAATATCTTCTGAAAATACAACAGTTCTTTTATTATGATTTTCGTACGCCTTCTTCACGTTCCTTTTCAACAGATATTAGTTCACTTGAATAGAGAATATCACTTTTAAAAGGTTCACCTTTCTTTTTAAAGTGTTATGTTTTATGTTGTTTTCATCAATACAATAAGTTTTCCCATTCATTTTAAAACTTTCGTCTTTTTATTTCATTAATTTGTAGTCCAATTTCGTCCCGAAACTAACAGACCGTAAATCCCAACTTCAATTGCGACAATGATCAATCCGATTCGTCATTTGTCAATCAATTTTAAACACTTCGCATTAAAATTCGTATTGGAATTTGTCTCCGCTGCTAAGCGAGTGGTGAATGTTAAGATCAAATTCATCTTTGTTCGATTTCGTAATTTTGTCATTCGAAGGTATAGCCTTATATGCCCGTCTGTGTCATGACTTTGTTGATGGTATAGGTGGTTAAATGTATGAGCGTTTGTGTGTTTGTGTCTGTTTGTGTGCTTGTGTATGTGTATGTACAGGCGCGCCAGAAACAGTTTCGGATTAGGGGGGGGGGGGGAGACCAAAGGGGGCTTACGATTGTTTTGTGTAGGGGCTCATGCCCAACCACACTGACAAGGTTGCCAGAGGTGAGAGTGAGACATGTGAGGGAGCGAAGTGACTGAGCGGGTGGGAGGGGGTGTCCTCCTCCCACGTAACGGTGCTTTTGCATTTTTGGATATGAAATTTTGCAATCTGGTGCATACCAGATATGAACATCGGGTTTAAGATTAACTGTATATGGGAAAGCGTGTTACGATTTGATCGACCATACATTTTGAATATATTTTTCACGAAGGAAACAAATTATTGACACACTATTAAATATGCCGCAATATGCATGATCCAACAATATAGCCTACAGCCAAGAATGAGTCCCGAGGGAGCGAAGCGACCGATGGCTGGGATGGAGCCACAGGGGGAGGGTTTTAGAGGGGGTATCCTCCTCCTATGGGGAAGATTTTGCAGTTATATACTTGGAATTTTGCAATTTGGTCCACGTCACACAGGCAGCTAGAGCAATGCCATCCTACGCAGAAACTACGTGGCCCAGTACAGAAAAACTACTAACTACAGACCATACGAAAGTTACAACAAACTGAGATAATCTGTTCGCGCAGCGAAATCGTGAAATGGATGTATGAATAAGTATTTGAACGTTATAATTAACTAGTCCAGGCGCGGATCTACAGGTGGGGGGGGGGGGGGGGGGGGGGTTAGGGGGTTAAACCCCCCCCCCCCCCCCTTGTTCTGCCAAGTGAAAATGTATCAGTGAAAATGTATCAGTGAAAAAAATGAAAACAAATCACTTACGGGGGTTCAAAATAGAACAAAAATTCGCCGCTTCAATGTTCAATGTTCAATGTTCAATGTTCAATTTTATTTCATTTTCTACAAGAAGGTACATATATTTACAATGAATAATTCACAACAACATTTGTGAAAGTATAAACAATAAATTATATCCATTGGCAATCAAAATGTATGTTGATATAATAATTGATTAAAATATAATGAATTAAGATACTACGAAATTTTTAGATTTTAAAATAAGCGGGTACAATTCAATTTTGACATTTAGAAATAATCATATTATAAAAGCGGAAACAGAAAGTAAACGAATGTTGCTGAATGTTTAAATTTCAAGTGAAAATGGAGGGATCCACTAAAAAGCATGGCTTGTAGAATGTGGAATCCCTCAATAATTAATGTTTTACAAAGTAATGAAAGTATCAAATACGGAAAAAAATACGAAAAATCAAATACGGAAAAATTGTGAATAATAGAAAGAAAAAAAAAACAAACAAACAAACAAACAAGATAGCAAATATTATACAGTGTAGTATTACAAAAAAAAAATAATTATTACAAAACTGTTTGATAAGAATTCAAAATAGTGTTTTGCGGCTTTCAGTGAAAAAAGTGAAAAAAAAATCACTTACGGGGGTTTAAAATAGCAACAAAATTCGCCGCTTCGCGGCTATAAGTGAAAAACGTTAGCAAAAATCACTTACGGGGGTTCCAAATAGCAAAAAAATTCGCCGCTTCGCGGATATCAGTAAGAAAAAAGTGAACAAAAATCACTTACGGGGGTTTAAAATAGCAAACAAATTCGCCGCTTCGCGTCTATAAGTGAAAAAAGTTAACAAAAATCACTTACGGGGGTTCAAAATAGCAAAACAATTCGCCGCTTCGCGGCTATCAGTGAAAAAAGTGAACAAAAATCACTTACGGGGGTTTAAAATAGCAAACAAATTCGCCGCTTCGCGTCTCTAGGTGAAAAAAGTTAACAAAAATCACTTACGGGGGTTCAAAATAGCAAAACAATTCGCCGCTTCGCGGCTATCAGTGAAAAAAGTGAACAAAAATCACTTACGGGGGTTTAAAATAGCAAAAAAAAAATCGCCGCTTCGCGGCTATAGGTCAAAAAAGTTAACAAAAATCACTTACGGGGGTTCAAAATAGCAAAAAAAATCGCCGCTTCGTGGCTATAAGTGAAAAAAGTTAACAAAATCACTTACGGGGTTTCAATGTAGCAACAAAATACCCCGTTTCGCGGCTCGTGGACAATGCTCCGCATCGTCATTGGGTCAAACCCCCCCCTTAGAAAAAAAGCTAGATCCGCCCCTGTAGTCTGATCTAATACATTTTTATTATTTAGTTTGTATGTTTGTATGTATGTATTATTATTATTATTATTATTATTATTATTATTATTATTATTATTATTATTATTATTATTTATTAATTTATTATCATTATTATTTGTTATTTTATTCATTTATCTTGTATTCAGTTATTTATTTATTTATTTATTTATTTATTTTTTTTTTTTTTGGGGGGGAGGGGGGGGGGGGGGCGTGTGCGCAAAAACTGGTTTCCCCCCCCCCCCCATTGTTTAGATAAGGGGGTGCCCGCCCCATACCCAACCCCCCCCCCCCCCCCCCCTTTTCGGGGCCTATGTTTGTGCGTGTGTGCGCATAATATTTAATATTGTTTTATTATATGTCTGTGTATGTCGTAAAATTAATTTACGCAATTTGTTGTAACCCGCTTGTGTGTGTGTTGGTGTGCATGTGTGAAAATGTATGTGTGTTTGTAAGTGTGTGCGTGTGTTTTCTGCGTGTGAGTTTGTTTCTGAGTGTATACATGAGTATGTTACCCCTAGCTGATTAATGTCACTATTTATAATTACATTAAGAAAATATAAAACGGAACATTACAGTGTGTATACAATGATGAATTTGAATGACGATGATATTGATTGCCAAATTGATTGCCAATTGACGAAATTGCTTTCGTTTGTATATATGTGTTTAGCAATTATGACCGACAAATTTGATTTGCAATTTACGAAAAAGTGAAAACGTGTGAATAATTACTGTTGTATTTGTGTTAAATTGATCGAAGAAAGACGAAATTAAAGTTATGATTTCTTTTTTGGTGGTTCCTCGGGACGAATTTAAATGACAAAATAATTAATTAAAATTAATGGCAAAAGTGTTAAAATTAATGGTATAACCTATGTTTGACACGTGGTGGTCTTTTACATGTTTATCAAGTTCTACACTATTAATAATCTAGTAATATTACTTTCACTTTAAATATCGATATTAATAATACGTGAAATAAAATAATTTAGTTCAGTTAAATTAAAACTGTACCTTTTCGTTAACATCTACTCCAGCATCCAAAAGCGCTTTCAAGCTATTTGAAGCACCGAAGAACGCTGCATTGTCTAGTGGCATTATCTCTTTGTCATTTAGCGTCTTCTTGTCTGCACCGTTTTCTATCAGGAAGTTAATCGAATCGGCTCGATCCCTACAAGTATAAGCAGCGTTATCACATTTTGATAATACATGTACAACATGTGCAACTTACCAATTAATATCAAATACCGACTGTCAAATACATGGTAATCTAGAATCAATTATGATGTCTTTAAAATTTAATATGATTCTTTTAAAGAGATCAAGTAGCTTTGTTACAAGTGCAAAAAGTATAAGTTACTAAGCCAATAATATTGTAATGGTGTGATCTGATATGTCTACAAAGTAATTTTTGAAGATTTCACCTTAATTTCATGTTTTTATGGCCAAGAAATTTCAAAATGATATTCACTAACTCATGGCACTTAGTCCCGTGTACTATTGAACATCTGTGGCCATATTCATAAAACCCCAATAAGCTAGTTGGTTGATCAAGTTACGCTTTCGATGCCCGCTAGGTTTAGCTGGTATTCACAAAAGGCCGATAGGCTAAATTTGCTATCGTAGTTAAGGCCTTGGCCTAGCATGACAACCCATCTGTCTAAATTCCACAAGCATTTGGTATTCACGACATTGTTAGTCGAAACCCGAACAATTACAACAATAGATATGCGGTGCGGACTAATGCATTGAAATATATTCATGTGGGACCTTCTGTATAGAGCTTTGTTGGACTTATAACAAAGGCGTGAAGTTGAATGACGACCTACCACCCAGCTAAAAGTATCTTATTCACCAATGCCAGATAGGACAAATTTTAGCGGAACTGGACCAAATATTTAGAGGTACTCGGTTGTGCCTCTAAATTGCTAGCAGGTAACAATCTGCCCGGTTTTTGTCACTGCGCGAAGCGCGATCGTGAACATGGCTCTTCCAATTAAGGGAGCAATTCGCGTGAAATTATTATGGAGATCACAAATTGTATCCCATGTCATGATATAAGTAAAGTCGTACGTGGCGGAGCTTGGCCATAATGTAGTAAAGGGGGGGGGGGGGGGGTACGGTACTTATGAGGAGGGAGATGTATTTGTTTTGTTATATTGGGGATCGTAATGACAAAATGTGCTTCCGCGTGATTCCCGCACCCGAACCCCCCCCCCCCTCCCCATTCACCACTATTAAGACCATTGACTCCCCCACCGGTTTGCCCGATTCAGCTCATGTAAACCATATTTTGATCATCTTGTATTTAAAAATAGCACACAACAAACTCAATAAAACGCATCATGAGGGGCCATCTACAAATTACGTATGGTCAAAATATCATGTCGGAAATTAAACCCCCTTTCCCTTTACGCACTATTTGTACTTATTTGCATGTGGTTGTGGACGTAGCGTACGAACCAGCGTGAATCTCACCAGCGTGAATATCCCCTCCCCCCCCCCCACCCCCCCCCCCCCCTCCCCCTCCCTCTCGTGCGTACGTGTACTATGTAGATGACCCCTAAAACGAAGAAAGTGGGACATTCTTTCTTTTACAAGTTTGAATTAACTGCGCATTTATGCGATGTTGCAATGTCAAAAAACTTGCGACAGATGGAACTGTTACCATGACAGCCACGATGAATAACTGAGGTCATATCAGTTGTCAGCTTGTTATCGGTATGGTTAGAAGTGCTTCTTAAATTACGATTTAGCAACCCGCTACGAAGATTTTAAATGGCTATTGTATTACAGGGCTTAGACGCTCGTTGATTGGTCGATATGGTAAGGGCACAGACGGCGTGCAAAATCTACACACATTGCTAAAGACATACCCATGCACGTGTGTGTTGTGCCCTGGTTTGTGAAAACAAAGGTGATCACCGAAATTTTGTGAGTTCGCCGCTAGTTATCGTCCAAACTGGCATTTTGGCAAGGAGATATGGCCTAGCTGACTGATAAGCTATCGGGCTTTTATGAATATGGCCACTGAACGCTTATCCCTAAAAAGGCCGGGCTATTTGAGGTCTTCCTACGGCCGTGGGGGGGGGGGGGCATTATGGCTCCCCCTTAAAATCTCAGCCGCGGAGCGGCCGATCGTCGTAAAATTCATAACAAAATTCGTAACAATTCATTAATTTGCATATTTATGGTAATTTATGGAAATATCATGAATTGTATGTATTTTATTTTTGTTGTTGTTTATTTTATTTCTAACTATAATTTAACTATTTTGAACTCCAAAACCAACAAATAAAATGTAAACAACACCAAATAACCAATGATCGATATACCTCATTTTACGAAAATTAATATTTCCATTTGTTTTGTACACAAATCACGAAATTGAGCGATTTTCGGGCTGTCATGCATTGACAAAATGTTACGTGACTTTGTAACGGTAGGTCCGATTTTCGAAATTCTTCTTTTAAAATGTGCGCAAAACCCGAAAGAAAAATGTCACCAAGCAGCCTGCGGCACGTCATCTTAACGCGTTTTGGAGCAATACCAAAAATCGCTGAGGGGGGGGGGGGGGCATTATTGCCCCCCCGGCCTTATTAGGGTTAAATCGCGAACATCCTTTAAACGAAATGGAAATCTGAAAAAAACAAAACCTGTCCCGTGCTTTCATTGTTGATATACAAAGATCAAGGGATTGGAGAACCAATTGAAGTTCAAGTAACTTGTAAAGATTTGGACAATGAGTACTTTCAAAGTAAGCTAGTAACATTTTCTAAATCCACACAACTTCATTCAAAATATATGGTCCCGTCATACCTTGTTGTACATTTATATTACCAATATATGCATGTAGCAAGTATGTTCAAATTTCCATTTTGTTAGAAAGATTGAAGTGTTTTGATTAATTTAAACAAGCCACTGGAAAGTCAGACTTAGCAAATATCACTTTAGATTATTTGCTAATAACCCGGCCGCGAATTTGCGCTTCCCAAATCATTCGACATATCCTAATGAATAATTTATAAGCAGTGATGTAGGCCACATACTTAATACTTTAGTAAAAACTGTAAATTATGCATTTACTAATGAACAGCTACTGAACATTATGGCAAAAAGAAGTCATAAGAGAGGATTCGAACCCATGACCCATAGTCTATGTAAACCGCTAATGGTCAGTATGGTCTCATTTTAATTAAAACCCTCAAAACTTTCCAAACCGTTTTATTTGTGAGT